>OY720442.1:115519091-115559011 GCA_963082915.1 Dolichopus griseipennis
TACATATATATACACATGTATGCAAAATGGAAAATAAGCTTTTATTTATTCTTATGTAAAAATTATATGTAGAACCAAAATTTTAAAATTCAACATTTTACATAGAAAATATATATATATATATATATGTGGAAAAAAAACTCTATAAATGAACAAATATCGTATATATAGCTGTATATATAAAGCCGATCATTTAATTTTAAAGTAGATAACATTTTAAGTTTTCTTATCTTCTGTACATATACATATATATATGTAAAATATAAATATATTTCCTTTTTATAAATATATATAAATTAGAGTTACAGTTTTTCTTTAGTTTATTGTAAAAAAAAAAAAAAATTTAATTTTGTGGCAAAATAAAAAATTAAATATCCTTTTTTTTTATTTTATTATTATTTAAATATATATTTTCATATATATATATATATATATATATAATGTACATATATAATGTTTTATTGTATTTTTCATAATTTCACTTATATCCTTTTATTATATACATGTTTAATTTTATTTTATGAATATAAATATAGATATATATAATTGCAATATTGCAATATGCAGGAGTAAGTATGTATTTATACATATAAGTATACTGTACATAGAGTAAAAATTCTCTGATTTTACTCTAATTTTTTTTATTAATTTGTTTTTGTTGTTTGTATTTTTTTTTTTTTATATATTCATAATAATTTTCTTCAAAAAAAAAAAAAAAACGAGGCCAACCGATAGTAGTATACAACACGATTCATAAGCCCGATTTTTGTCTATCGGTCAGGAGGGCACTGCACTTTGTGATTTTCATTGGGACTGAAAGGAGCTATTCCAAAATTTATTTAAAAAAAAAAAAAAAAATAGAAATTAATTTTATAAAAAAAAAAAAAAAAATAAATAAATTCCATTATTACCTTTATCGTCACTCATCATCTAATATATATATATAGAAATATAAAATTGAATAATTCGAAATTTATTCGAAAATATGCAATTTGTTTTTTGAATTTTTTTTTTTTTGTTTTTTTCAAAATTTAAAATAATAAAATAAATTTTTTTATAATTGAAATAAATTAAAGTTGTGAAGTTTATATATATATATATACGTAACTGTATAATTTTATAGTTAAAAGTGATGAAAAATAGATTAAAAATTAATATACATACATATATAATGCATCGTGTTGTTTTTTTTTTTTCTAAATAATCCTAGGATGCACTATGCAGTTCTATACAATAATATATATACGTATATATATATGAAAAATATAAAATATAAAAAAAAATTTATCGTATGTATAGTAAAATCTGAAAATTCAAAAAAAAAAAAATAATTTTATAAAATGAAAATGAAAAGTGAAATATACATATTATAATAACAAATAATTAAATATTAATTTAAATTTAAGAAAAATAATAAGAAAAAAACCATTTTAATGCAATCATTTTTTTACTATATATATATATATAGGAAGTACATAGAAATATAAGCATGTAATAAGGTATAACGGAATATTTTAAATGAAAATCCAATGAAAATTACAAAATCACAAACTTATTAATTATAATAAATAAATTAATATATAAATATAATTAATATTTAAATACAATAAATTAGTAATAGTTTAGAACTATAAGTAAAATACTAAAATTAAAATTTAATAAAAAAAAAATTTTAATTAAAAAAATAAAAATCATAATTATAAAAAAAAAAAGGTTACGGTTTCTTCCTATTTTATTATCAGAGAAAGTATATAAAAATTTTGTGTACATCTTTATACATATAAATATAATGGATAATTAAACTTTATAAATAACATATTAAAAAAAAAGAAATTAAGATACCTTCAAAAAAAATTTTTTTTGTATATGTAAAATTTTTTCAGTGCCAAATTTTCGATATTCTTTTATCTATTCTAATTTTATATAGATACAAAAAAAATTAATATTTAAGTTCAAAATTAAGATATTAATTATAATATTACATAAAAATAAAAATAATACAACTAATATAAAAATGAACTATAAATAAAACAAATTATAATATAATTTTAAAAACTATAATTAAATTAATATAAAAGTATATACTCTTAAGAAATAAATATATATATATTTTTTTTTAAATAAAATATAATTATATATATTTTTGTATAAATATTCTTTGAATATAATAAAAAATATTTAATTAATAAAAAAAAATAAACATATTAATTTATTTTTATAAAAATAAAACTTTTTTACAAGTAAATTACATGGGTTTTATTATTCTTCTTTTCCGTTTAATAAAATTTAATTTTTAATTAATTAATTTTTAATAAAAATACATAATTAATTACAAATAAATAATTTTTATAATTATTTTTATAATTTAAATTTTTTTTAATTAATTTTATAATATGAAACTAGATGGCTATACAAACTAAAGCGATCATTAATAGCTTATATAAATGAATATCGTGATAAATATTAATTTAAATTAATATAATTGAAACATAATATAATACATTATATAATAAATTAAATAATTTAATTTAACAAAAAAAAAAAAACTTTGTATTAATATATTTAATTTTTTTTTTTTTAATTCTATTAATTTTTAATTGACATTTAATTAAAAGAAAATAAAATAAAAATTTATTTTCAAAATACATTTTTTCTTAAATGAAAAAAAAGAGAAAATAAAACTAAAAATGGGAATCGTGCGCAGGAATAGGTGCTCCTTTTTCTTTATGTAATATTCTAATAAATAAATATATGTATATATGCATTTATGCACTTATATGTATATATATATAAGTATATTTAAATAATATAATTTATATAAGTTATGTATCTTTGTATATATTTATTTATATATATATATATATATATTAAAATATCATAATAGATAACAACAAATGTTACAACTATTTGTGAAATGTGTGTCAAATTTTTTGTATATATATATATATATATATATGTATATAATATCTCTCAAAAAATATTTAGTAAATATATGAAAATTTCAAATATATAATTAATATATTATAAAAATAAGTATATTAATTATATATAAAAATTAAATCAAAATCATTGTGTATATTAAAAAAATTTTATTACATATATATATACGATATAAAAAAAAAAAAACTTAAAATTGCAACTTGTAAAAGATGCATTCTAATCTTTAATAAAATCTACAATCTTGATGAAATACTTAAAACTATACGAATAGGAAGTAATAATATGTAGATGTTTAAATTTTAGGATTCGTTAGATTTTATAGTTGCAACAATTAATTTTGAATCTGATTAAGTTCATTTATATACATGCATATATATATATATATATATATATATATATATGTACCTTTTTGAGGTCATGCAAATTTTGTTTCTTGTTTTTATTTTTTTTTTTTATATTAAACTCTTATGCAATACCACTACTAAATCAATGAATTACCAATTAAATATTATATACTTAACATACATAATTGTTATATTAATTTTTGGGTGCTAAAGTATATATTGTTATTATTATTATAATTTATATTTTAAAATATTTTTTTGTCGTAATAGTAATAGTTTTATATTTTATATACTAGTACTTTGTAAATTAATTACATTGAATTTATATGTGATTGGATAAATTTTGATTTATTAAGATCATCTTCAATCGTTTTGATACACCTAAAAACAACCATACCCAAAAGTATTAATGCATTTACTCAATTGCATTTATATTATATTTTACATATATATTTATACATAACGAAGTATATATATACGTGTATATATATTTTTATTGGCGTAATGTGTAAATGATTTAAAAAAAAAACAAATAAAAAAGAGTTAAAAGTCCAATACAATAATTATAATATATATATATATATATATATATATATACATGTTAACATACATATTATGTACATGTGATGGAGAATTAGTCCAAGGTCTCTCTGGTTTAACCGATGTGTTGTAACCTTACTAAAAATTTGAAATATTAAATAAATTGTGCGGAATAAACTCAATATTTTATTTACCCTTTTTTTTTTATTAAAATGTTAAATTTTTATTGTAAATAATTTTTTTTTCAGTTTTTCTTTTATGCATACTTTTAGGCGTTATATTTTTTTTTTTCAATAAAGTAAAAAATTTAAAAATATTTTAAATTGGTTTTTCCTAAAAATTTTAAATTTTGTTTTTTTTTTTGTAAATGTTGTTGATTTTTTTTTTTTTACTATTATTACCCAGGCAGACTAGATGGTAAGGCTAATTTATATTCTTATATATATTTGTAGGTCAATAATTCTAAGTAGTATGGTAGCCTTGTCCTAGTTGTTGTTTTTGGTGATTCTGATTCTTTCTTTAGGTATTTATTAAATTTTATTTTTAATTTTTTTTTTTTTTTTTTTTTTTACATTTACTATGTTACTATTTTATGATTTAGTATTCCGTGTTTTATTAAGTTTCTGTATGTCAAATAATTATTAACCTGATGTTAAGTAGGAATTTTGGATTAAATAACCATAGGCGAAGGATGATTGAAAAATTAAAAAAAAAAAAAAGTTAAAAATCAATAATTAATTAATTTATTAAACAAAATTAAAATTTATAAAAATTTTAGCAAATAATTCATTATTAATAAATAAATAAAAATAAATTAATAATAAATTATATAATAATATTAAAAAAAAATATTCAAACACTTTAAGAGTAAAAGTTTTTAAATATTCTTAAATATTTTAATAGTTAGTGAATAAAATACATTAATAAAAATATACTAAATTTAATTGTGCTCCAATTTAAAATAGTAGCTTCAGTTTTAATTTATTTAATATAATTTAAATGGTATTTTAACTTAACGAATTTTTATTTTTTTTCTAATTGTAGATCTCAAAGACTGAATTGGTTTGTGAAAACGATTTTATTTTTAATTTTTTAAATTGTTATAACATTTCGAACTAATTCAATGTTTCCAACTTTATCATAAATTTATATAATTAATAAAAAAAAAAAAAAATTAAATTAAAATAAAAAATATAAATATTTAAAATAAGCTTAAAACAAAATATTTAGTGAAATAAATCTTAAAACATCAAAACAATAATATCAATAAAATCATAAAATAATTTATAATAAAATTATTAATATAATATTTAGAATATATTAATTGGATTTCAATGTTTAAAAAGCAGCAATCATATATATATAATAATTAAATAATTTTGTGTATAAGTATTTATAAGATATAGTATATATATATAGATAGTAAAAGTTAAATAAGAAAGTTCTTATTTTATTTTATTATTATGATATATATATTTAGTATATATTTAATATAATTGAATAAGAACATAGTATATTAAGACTGCAATTAAAAATTGAAATATGCGTTAATCATCAAATTAATAATATCAATAATAAGATACAATTAATAATATATATTAAAATACAAAAAAAAAAAAAAAATGCACACCATGGGGTTTCATTGTTTGTTTTACAGTGAACTGAATCTAAAAATTAAAACAAAAACTTAACACAAAGAAATCAGATTAAATTTTTTAATAAATAAATAAATTTTCGCAATAATTTATAATATTATTTTTATTAAGAATTCTTCAAAAAAAAAAAAATTGCTCAACTAATACATTTAGTACTACAATATAACTAAAACAGATGACAAAACAAAACACTGCCATACATTGTTATAAACTTTGCTATATTTGTACAAAAAAAAACAAATTACAATAGTTGCAATATAATATACAAATATAATTAACAAATTTTACTTTTTATAAAAATTAATTTAATTAATTAATAAAATAATAAAATAATATAAATTAAAAGAAAAAAAATAATTAAATAAAACTTTTTTTAATTAATTTTGAATGTGATATAGTTTAAAACTCATAAATTGATTCTTAAATAAAATAAAAAAAAAACATTTATAATTTTATAATCATTATTAATTATATAATAACAATTAATAAAAATAAAATTATATAAATTTTAAAACAAAATAACAAATTAAAAATTTTCTAACTTAATTTGTATTTTGTAATTTTTTTTTTTTTTAAATAAATAACTATATATATTTTTTAATACAATTATTATAATAAAAAGAGATATATAATAAATTTAAGCCAATTAATAAAATATATGTATAAGATAATATTAAAAAAAAAAAAAAAAAAAATAATTAATGTGGTTAAAACCTTCACCTATTAGCAATAATAATTTATTCATAAAAAGTACACTATTTAAATATAAAAAAAAAAAGGCGTTCATATATTAACATAATAAATTTACTTAAAAACAATAACTAATAATCATATTTACCATTTAAATAAATAAAAATTAAATAATTAAAATTAAGTCGTTGTTGTTATTGCCGTTAAAATTAATGTTGCCTTACAAAAATGTTTCTCTCACTACTCTATATAATATATATATAAAATATATATATATAGTTTTTTTTTAAAAAACTATAACTAAAAAATTATATCAATGAGAATAAAATTAAATACGATTTTTAATTATATATTATATTAACTTTAAATACCTACCTACTTCATTATAATAATATTCAAATAAATAAATAAATAACTTAAAAAAAATCATAGTAATGAAGAACATATACTTAATTATCACTGCCAATTAAAACACCTAAAAATTACTATTAATTACTAAAATTATTAAAAAACAAAAAAAAAAATATAAAAAAATGTTTAATATAAGTATTATTTTTATGAAAAAAATTTTTAATAAATTTAAAAAAAAAATTAATAATTTATGAAATAAAAATATAAATATAAATTAAATTAAAAAATAAATTTTTGAAATTTTCAAAAAAAAAAAAAAAAAAAAAAATTTAAATTTAAATATCGGACAGGGAAAATTATAAAAAAAAACATTAAAAGTGGCACTTAAAAAGGATACAAGTATGTGGTCGGCTGCCCTTTGTACATTAGGCGTTACAAAACCAATTTGTAACTGCTTAAGCTTTCGCCAAGCAGGAGGAGCAGCAGGACCAACGACCACACAACCACCATCTGGGGTAAATATTTTGATTTGTTCTTGTTTTTAGTTTCATTTTTTTTTTTCAAAATTTTTAAAAAATTTTAAGCTTAAAATAATTTGTTTTTTATTTTATATTAAGATTTGTAGTCGTATTTTGGGTGAACTATGAATACTATGCTTTGCTTATAATAAACTTTTCTCTAGAACATCACACATTTTTTTTATTCTTCTGTAATCGTATAATTGTTAAAAACTTTTGATTCATCTATATACGGATATTGAATCCATATATATATATACAACACATTTTGCATTCATTACTTACGCGCGTTTGCACATTCTTTTCGATCGTCCGAACAATCGCTTTTAACTTGACATTGTATAAAATGTTTTTTTTTGATATTTTTTATACAATTTAAGTTATTATTTTAGTTTTAAATGTCGAATTGTTGTAATAATTATAAAGTATACCTATAAATAAGTTTAACTATATATTTATGACTATATAAGAGTGCTTTAAAATAATAAAATTTGTAATTGTTTTAGATTTATTTAAAAAAAAAAAAAAACCAATTTCAAACCTCTATTTTTCGTTTTCACTTTTAATTAAATTTAAATTAAAAACAAATAATTTTTATATTAATTTTACAAAAATTTTAATTATATTATATTTTAATTTTTTACAGGAGTCTCGCGGCAAGAGACCCCTAAAAATTTGGGATAGTTGGCGAAATGTCCGTAAAGGCGTAGTTGTTGGAAGCTTTGAGGAGTTAATAGTACGAGGTTAATAATTTCACATTTATATATATATATATATATAATTGAAAAATATTAAAAATATTTCATTTGTATTTGTTAATTGTAATTTTAGGTAAGGATAAACTTGGGGTTCCTGCCTCAGAACCAGTACGAGTTGTTCTAGAGTGCGATGGAACCCAAATAGAGGATGGCGAATATTTTAGAACACTTGCAAACAATACCGTTTTATTATTGCTAAGGCAAGGAGAACGGTGGTATCCTACAGGAGTTGATGTAATTAAAGCTGGTAAGCTAATATTAATTTGATATTCGATTGTTTGAGAAAAAATTTTCAAAAATAATTTATTTTATATACTAAAAACAAAAATTTTAGCGATATCAGCTATACCTAAGATCGTCTGTGAGACGATTCATGCTTTAGAACTTCACGATGAAACGCCATCTTGGAAAATTATGGATAATAAGGGACGTGTTACGGTGGTTCTTCATTGGGACCAACGTCAAGGTGGTGGAAGCGGGGGTCAAAGTAGTAGCAGCAATATGGGAGGTTTGGGTAGTGGTGGCATTAGTGGTTCAAGCAATGGACCAATGTCATCTGATAAATTTTCACCATCGAAAAAGGGAGTATCGGCACAAAATTCATTGGACAAATCATCAACATCATCAGCATCAATATTGCATCATCAACAACGTTATCCCAGTCCACAAATAACTGTTATTAGTGATGAAGGACCAACAAGCATATATCATCCGCCTGGCAGTCGTCGCCTATCGAAAGGTAATGGCTCATTTGATAGTGCTGTTAATGCTGTACATGTGCATACACCAGAATGTGCACATCATGTTCATACACCAAGTCGGGCTGGTTCACCTAGTACAACTGAATGCGATTTTCATTGTTGTGCCCTACACGAGGAGGGACGTAAAATAGCTGTACATAAATCTGTTGCAACATCACCAATACAAGATGGTACAACTAGTCCACAACCCCAATCAATTACAATATCTAGTAGCGGTTTAAGTGGTCTAGGTGTTAGTGGCTTAGCTGGCGCAATGGGTGGTTTAGGTATCAGTGATACAAGTGGAAGTGGTAGTATGTCACGTCGTTCGTCTGGTGCTAAAGGACAACATGTTCGATTTTTAGATATTGCCCCTGAACGTGACAGTTCAGAAAGTGAAACAGAAAATACCGTTATGGAAGATGATAAAACAACAACAGAAAAATTCCTATTATTAATTGATCAATTATCAGTTGATCAAAAACGTCATTTAAGTATTAAAGATATTGGTATTATATTAGAAAGATTAAACTCAAAAATATTAGATGTTGAACGCTTAGATCGAGAATCAGAATCAGATGATTGTTATAATTGGACGATAAAAGCTACAATACGTGGTGATGCATTACGTGAATTAGGTGTTATATATAATGGTAATTATTATGCAATATCTGAGCATCCTGGTTATAAAGAAGAAATTGAAGAAAATGGTGATGAGCCTGAAGAGGAAGAAGAAGAAGAAGATAGGATCTAATCAATTAAATAAAGAAAAATAAATTAATATTTAAAAATAATTAAAAAAAAAAAAACATGGAATATTAAAAATAAATAAAAAAAAAAACAGAAAGTAAAACAAAGAAACAAACAAAAATATTATTTATATATATAAATATATATAATATAATACAAAATAGTAAAGACATAAGTGAATTAAAAAAAAAACAAACAAAGAGTTATAAACAAAATTAAACCAACACTCAAATAATAATATTAAAAAAATTATAAAAATTATAAAAAACATTGATAAAATTACATTTAAAAGTAAAAAAAAAAAAAAATATTTTTTAAATATTTGATAATTCTATTTTTTGTTATGAAATGTATTATTGTTTTTTGTTAGGATGAAAAAAAAAAATGGTATTAATAAAAATCTTTTAGTTTTTGTTATATAATGAATGATAATAGTAAAATAATTATAATTAGATAATATGATTTGTTATTGTAATGAGAATTCCACAAAAAAAAAAACATAATATAAGTTAGTATATTTTTAACTCGGGTTAATTTCTAAATTGCCCTTTTTTAAAAATCCAAATAAAACATTATTTATTAGACATATTCAGTCACCAAATAAGAAGCTTTCTTTAAAATACACCAGTAGATCTAATAAATCTAATAAGCTGAGTTACATGTTAAAAACGTATTCTAGGCAGACAACTGTCAGTAAACCTCAATGTAAGTAATTTATAAAGTGTTCTTGAAGAATAATATAAATATGTTCTAATATATTAAATGTAATCTCATCAATGTAAAGATATTATAATACTATTGTTATTATAATCGACTTTAGTTCTCCTAAAGTCAAAACTAAATATTCTTTCTAAGAGTTATATAACTTCAAGCGGAGATAAAAGTGTTCAAATATCTTTTTCTATTAGTCAGAACGCCAATTATTAGCAAATATATATAATAACTGAGGATTTACAGTTATTTTAAGTGCAAATTCCTACACTAGAGCGCAAAAATTTATATGATATAAAAAATATAATAACTAAGGATTAACAGTTACTTAAATACATGTAAAAGCGCCAAACTTTGGAAAATGAGTAATAATTGAGGATTTACAGTTATTTTTGAAGACAATCTTGACTTTTAAAATAATAAATAAATTTTTTGTAGAAAAAAGTGTTGCGGCTGTAATTATTTTTAAAAATCGTAAATTTAGAAGAAACATCGGTATCTTGTTAAATTAATAAACTATTTTTTCCCATTTAACTTAACTTTTTATATATTATATTTTTATATATTACATATTTTTACCTCTTTCTAAAAATGTGTTCTTAATTGATTATAATTTAATTATTAATTTATTTTTGTTTTCTTAAATTTCAAATTCTCATTACAAAAACAAAAAATGGAAAAAAAGTAATAAAAAAGAAAATAAAAAAATATTTTCCTTCTTTACTAAATAAAATTTATTAAAAAAAAAAAATAAAAAAATAAATAAATAGATAAAAAAAATAAATAGAAAAAAAGATGTTTTTTATGTAAAATAATTACTACAAAAAATTACAAAAAAAAAAAAAAAAAAATAAAAAAAATAAAGGATTTTTTAAACTAGAAAAGTAATAAATTTATTAAAAAAAAAAACAAAGAAATACATGTAATAGAAAATTTATATAATTATTTAAATAAAATAAATAAAAGAAAACACTAAATTGTATTTAATAAACACAAAAAAAAAAAATTATTAAATTAAATTAAACAAAAGTTTTTTAAGTTTTAAATAATGGGTTTAGTAGTTAAAGTCGTGCAAAATAAATTATATTAATTATTTATGTTAATTCTTTTTGTTCAATTCCTTTGTCTTCGTCAGATTTTTTATATACAGGGCTTAACCTAAATCAAAACATATGACGTACAATTATAATACGCCGGTACGTCAGCCCGAAATCGATACACGCGTAAAATATTTGATTTACCAAGAAATCTACGAGTATATGATATTTGGATGTTTTTATACCACGCATTTATTATTTTCATATACTTTTCAATTTTTTGTACAAATACAAGTTTTTTTTTAAAAAAAATTATTTTAAAAATATCACTTAAGCAACATTAGAAAAAAAAATAATATCAAAATTTTTATACACTTTGTCAATTTTTAAATTTTAAAAATCCAACATCAGTACATCGCGTTTTTCGAGTGCGCTCTTATAAATTCATGTATTTAAAAATATTGTGACAGATATTATACGCCGTACGCCTTTATTTAGGTTGAACCTTTAATAACTTTAAGAACTTTGACAGTTCAATACAAAAAATTCAACAGTTTGAAATTAAATAATAAATTAAGTAATAATTATTGTTAAATAAAAGAATTAATTAATCAAATTTTATTTATTTATTTATAAACAGTTCCCTATCTTGTATACAATGTGTGGAATGCTTTCCGATTTCAAAACGATTTTAATAAAACGTCAAATACATATAAAAAAAAAATTTTAAGTTGATGAACATCAATATCCTCATTTCAGAATTAAATTCTCAATCAAATCAATTAAATAATTATTTTGCATGACTTTTTTTTTACGGTATATCTTAATTTTAATTAAATTATTTACTAAAACATAAATGAAACACATTACAAAAAAAAAAATTAATTAAATTAATTAATTTAGTACTACAATTAATAATTAAAAAAAAAAAAAAACTAAACACATAAAAAAAAAAGTTACATAAAAATTTTTTGAGTGAGTATAATGAGAAAATTTCATTATAAGAAAAAAATAAAAAAAAAAAATTAAAAAAAAAAGAAAATAAATTAAAAATTAAATAAAAAAAAAAAACCAGAAACTAATAAATTAAATTTATTAATATTTAAAAAAAAAATTATGAATGCATAATGAATAAATTAATACAATTCAGAACTTATAATATTTCCATCAATTCATACAAATTATAGTCACACACACACACACACATTTTATAAACCAAGCCATGAATAGAGTGCAATTGATATATCGCTTTATTTTTTTTTCATTTATTTCCGACTTTTAAGATATAAATTAAATCTTAATAGATTGATTTCTATTAAAAAATTTCATAAAATTAATTCTGAAGTCGATTTAAAATTTTTTTTTCCAAAAATAAATTAATACAATTATTAAACGAAATTAAATTTCTTGGTTATGTTTGACAGTTGACACTTTACTAACATATTGAAAGGCAAAATTTATAAATGGATTATAAATTAAAAAGATTATCTTCTAATTTAAATTAAACAATTTTACATTTGAAATATATTATTAAATAAAGCCAATATTAAAAAAAAAATAGAATTAATTAAATATTTTGAATTTAAAAAATTTTCATTTAAATGCAATATTCTTTTAGCGATTTATCTTAAATATTATTTTAAAACATCTGTTTTATTTAATAAAAAATATAAACTGTATATTGATAGAATTATCATATGACATTTTGTAAAATGAACGATGGATAAATTTAGTTCTTATTGTATATTATATAGAAATATACTTAAAAAATGAAAAATGCATGAATAAGTTAAATAAAATCAAATATTAAACAAAACAATTAAAAAAAAAAAAATGGAAATCACTTTAAATTTAGAATTAATTTTAGTTGAAAAATGAAAAAAATTAACAAAAAAAAAAAAATTTGACTTTAATAAGTAATGGTTACTATAGAGAAAAAAAAAACATAAAACACAATTTTCACATTCATACATTTTTAGACAAAACACAAAAAAAAAAATAATAATAATAAATTATTAATATAATTAAATAATTAAAAAAAAAAAACAAAAATTAATCAGATTCTATAAAAATATTAATACAATATTATTTTGTTTTAGAGAATTACAGTGGCAGTGGTAAAATTAATTATATTGTTTTTAATTTAATTGTTTAAAAAATATATTTCATAATTTTTTAAAAAAATTTTCAAAAAATTCATTATTTTTTTTTTTGCGAAACACCCTGTTTTTGTAAAAAAAAATTATGTTTCTTGTTATCCAACCTCGAACATGATATAAACTAGAATAGATACTTCCGTGTTTTATCATGCTTAAAAGTAACTATGAATAAAAACAATTAACAATTAAGGTGCTCTTCTTTACAGTGGATCGAAGGTCTAAATAAAATCAAAAAATTCCTATTTTTCGTGTAAGATCCAGTGCAATATACGTGTTGCAAAGTAAAAAAAATTACTTCTAAAAACCAAATGTCAATACAATACAAATAAATTCTAAATGGAAATGTCAAATAAATGTCAAATACAATTTCCACAAGAAAAAATATTATGCAATAGGGTTAACGTAGAGGATATTTTAGTTCAGGAAAACTGAGCACTAATCCTCCAGTGCAACAATTTTCCAAACTCCCACGTGAACAATTTTCTTAACCCCTTCGGTCCTCCGATACAACACTAGTTTACACGAAAATTATTTTTCGTAGCTTTATAATTTTAGACAAAGGTTTGGGTTAAATTTAACTTAGTTGTAGATGTGTTTTATAAATGAAAGCACTTTCAAAGCCTAATGTCAAACGAGGGGTAAATTTAGTTTTTCAATTTTAAATAATTGAATTGCGTTCGCTTTTATTTAAGTTTAAGTCGAAATTATTTAATAAAATGCTAAATTTTTTAGTTAATAAAAATTTAATTTTTTTTATTTATTAATATTATATATTAACTGATTTAATTATTAAGTACATTGCTTGCAACTAGCACTAGCACTTAAGGCCTTCGGCTATATTAATTCATTAATTAAAATACATATTCCTACATGAATATATGAAAATTTATTTTTTAAATTATGAAATTCATTTATTAAACATTACGAGTATATAATAAAATAAAATCATTTTAGAAATTTTGGAAAAAACAAAAAAAAAAAAATACGAAAGATAAGTAAAACAAAATATCATACCTAACTTTTTATTTAGTAAGAAATTAAAATGAAAATTTTGACTATTCCTTTTTAATTCCTATTCCTAAATTTTGAAAAATTCAAAAAAAGAAAAAGTCACATTTCTTAAATTTTATTTGTTTTGCAGTTGTAACAATGATTTTTCATAATTAATTTTATATATATATATAAATTTATTAATATAATTTCATAAATGATATAATATATAATTTTATTAATTTTTATATCATTTAAATTTTAAAAAAATTTAATTAAATTGATTTTAAAAAAATAACATCATAATCTTATATACAAATTCAATTTCAAGTATATTCAAATATTTCCTTTTGTTTTAGTTATCGCATTTATGTAATTTCATTGCAAAATACTCAACATTTTTAATTATTTATAATTTCCTCCAAAATATTGATGCAAAATATTAATCAGACAAGAATTAAACAAAATATACACAAGTAGTATTAATTTATTTTTGATAAAAAAAAAAAGTTATCTGTTATTTTTGATATTTTTAAATCTAAAAATAAAACATAAAAAAATTAAATTTAAAAACACAAAAAAAAAAAAAAAATACAAAAACAAATAAAATAACATTTAGTTAGAAAATTTTCAATTAAATATGTATTAATATATAAAAATATTTATTTAATTTTATTTAAGTTTTTATTTATTACATAAATAATAAGTTAAGTATGATAGAAAAAAAATTGTATAAGCGTTTACATAACTTTAGTCAAAATGAAAAACAAACAACAAAACAAACAAGCAAATATAAATTACATCCTAATCATCATTTAATCAACGATTTTATACTAAAAATTTATTAATAAAAAAAAACAAAAAAGAAAAAAAATTAATTAAAAAAAATTAATAGAAAAAAAAGAATGCAGTAATATGAAAATAAAAAAAAAATTAAATTAATTAAAAAAAATTGTGTGCCAAAAACAAACAAAACTCATAATTTGCCAAAATACCAAAAAAAAAAATAACAAAAATTAAAAAAAAACCAAAATTTTAAAGGCCACGTTCTTCTGTACGAAATTTAAATAATGTTTAAGAATACCAAAAAAAAAATAATAAATATCAATAAAAGGAATAAAATAAATAAAAATAATATAAACCCAAGAAAATAAAATTTCTTTCGAATTTTATTTTTCATATTAAAAAAAAATAGTGTTCATTTGATACTCTTGAAATAAATATATAATCCTCAATTGAAATATAGTCATATTAATTTTTGTTATTTAAATTATATTGTGCCATCTAAATGTGCCAAATTAATTTTATTTGTTGTTTTCTCTTTAATTTTAATTTAAAGTATTATTTAAAGGAACTTAATATTTATTATATTAATAAATTATTTAATTTAATAATATTTAACTAATACATTATATTATATATTAATTTATATAAATGCATTGTATATTATATAATATTATATTAATAAATTAATATAATAATATTATTATATAAAGTATATAAATAAATTAATTATTAATTATTATAATATAAAATATTAATATTATATTATATAATAAATTAATATTACATGTATATTATACCAATACGTTATATAATATATTAATATTATATTAATATATAATCAAATATATTAACATTATATTAATACATTATTTAATTTAATAATATTATATTAATGCGTTATATTATTTATTAATTTATATTAATGCATTGTATATTATATAAATTTATATTAATAAATTAATATAATAATATTATTATATAAAGTATATAATAAATTAATTATTAATTATTATAATATAAAATATTAATATTATATTATATAATAAATTAATATTACATGTATATTAACCAATACGTTATATAATATATTAATATTATATTAATATATAATCAAATATATTAACATTATATTAATACATTATTTAATTTAATAATATTATATTAATGCGTTATATTATATATTAATTTATATTAATACATTGTATATTATATAATATTATATGTATATAATACTAATATATATTTAATATATTAATATATTATTTAATTTAATAATATTATATTATATATTAATTTATATTAATACATTTTATATTATATAATATGTATTATAGTAATAAATTATTATGATATAATAAGATTAAATTAATACATTTTATAATATATTAATATTATATTAATAAGTTATACATAGTATATTAATAATAAAATTTTAATATTATATATATTATTATATAAATTTATATATTAATAATTTTATAATTAATAATATAATTTTATTATATTAATTCCTTTATATATTTGTATATATGATTAGGACTTATACAGTCTCTATAAATTCCCTTGGAATTATCAGTAAAATGTTGTATGAAACGTTTCAAATACATACAACAATAAATAAGTGCCAAAAAATTATTCAGTTTATAGTTTATTCATGATTATACGAGTACATACATTTGTAACGAGTTTTTGTTAACTTTTTTTTTATAATTCTTTGTATAATAACTTAATAAAGAATATTCTATACTAGTTCAGCTGAGCTCAAAATTTACATTAATAAGCTAGAAATATAAATAAATACAGAAATTATTATTTGATTATATTTCATTTGGGATCTATATCTTAAAAATGGGGTATCGTTTATTTAAATTATATTTTATATATATATATATATATATTAAATTATATTTAATATAATTGAATTAATAAATTTAAAATAAAAAAAATTGAAAATAGAAAAATATTAAGCTATTAATTAATTATATTATTTTTATATATAATTATTTATTATATAATTTTTATTTTGAAAATTATAAATTTAATTTATTTATACCATCATTAATATATTATATATTAATGCAATTGAAATAAAAATTGTTTTTCATTTTTGTTTTGCTAGTTTTTAGAAATATTTTTAAGATTTGATTAAAAAAAAATAAAAATAAAAATTGATTAAAGAATTAAAATTTGTATGAAAGGAAAAAAAATTAAAAAAAAAAAAAAAGAAACAAATAAACATTAAAACAAAATTAAAAGTGAAAATAAGTGAAAAGTTTAAATTTAACATTTTGCTCACTAATTTTAATTGAATTATTATTAAGTTTTTAATAATATATAATATATTAATATATATATATATATATATATATGTTATACAATTTATAACAAAATGTATATTATTAATTAATTTATTTTTAAAATTTTGTTATACAAATTTCAGTAGTGTTCATTTAAAAAAATGTACATATATAAGTACGTGAAATATAAAATGTTTTACGTTATTCAAATTCTTTTTGTTTTTAAATTAAAATAATTCCAAAAATTTTTTTATTGTAATTTAAAGTTTTTCTTTAATTTTTTCTGGATAGTTTTTTTTTTTTTTAGAAAAAAAAAACAAATAAATAATGAAGCAGACATAGTGAAGTAAATGAAAATGCATAAGAAAAAACAAAACGTAATGGTTCAACAAACAAAATATATTATTATATTATATAAAACATTATTATATATATAAAAAAAAAAAAAAAACATTTTAAAATTAATGTACCAAAAAACTGCCATTATCGAAAAAAAAAAACAAACAAATTAATCTAAAATAAACAATGAAAAAGTGAAATTTTAAATGTTAGAACAAAAGATAATTTTTAAAGTTAAAAAAAACCCAAAAAAAAAAATAAATAAATAAAAATATAATAATAATAAAATTTAAATTAGGTAAAAAAAAAATTATTGTAAAAAATTTGCAAAAAAAAAAAAAAAAAACAAAATCATTAATAAATAAAAAGAAAACAAATTTCTTCCAATTAACATGATGTATATTTTAATTAATTTTATTTTTTATTTAAATAAATTTTTGTTTTTAATTCTTCATTATTATTTATTTTGAAATTTGAAGTCAGGGCAGGGCTCTGGTTCTACTACAAACACTTATCACTAATTGTATAATCAAATAATCATTTTGTTTTTGATAATTTACTTGTTCCATCATAATCATATTTAATGATGATTCAATAAAGATTCAATTAGTTAAAAACACGATAAGTAAGCTGGGTACAATAGAGCCCAGAGCCTTTTTATAACAAAAACTTATCAGTATCACTAATCAAATAATCAAAAAATTAAATTTTTCAATAATTTATTTTGATTTGTAAAATATAACAGGAAAAAAACACTATTTTTGATTTTTATTATTAGTGATAACTGGGTTTGTACAATAAGACCCAGAGCTCTGATTTGAACATATACTCATCTATCACTAATCAAATAATCAAAAAATTTGAAAATTTGAAGATTTGAAAAATTTGATTAGTGATAAACTGGTTGATGCAATAGAGTTCTGAACTTGAAATTTCATTAGGTCGTCTTATTATAAATATGTGTATATAATTATCAATGACATGTATTGATGATTTTCTGAAATATCTGAAAGTGTAACATTTTATTGGTTATATCAAAAAAGCCCAAAAACCAAACGAAAGAATATTATAATTTATTCTTTGGGAGCCTTATTTTCTTTAATAAAAATAGAAATCCTAAACATAACACTATACATACACGCATGCAAGAATTTTAACAAAAAATTAAAATTACCATAAAAAAGATTTAATTGGCATACACGTGCAATTAGAAATTTGTTTCAAGACAACTAACGATTTTTAATTATTTTAAATCTTTAAGATATTCTAGATTTTAAAATGTTTATAATCTAATATGAGTATAAGACAAACTTTTAGTATATTGTCATAATAAAGTGAGTGAATAGAGTACCTCCCCTTAAATATTTATTTTTTGTAATTCCAAAAATCTTAAAATTATTTCAGAAAAGATAGTAGAGAAATGCAAGAAAATACCATGCCATCTTTAAATAAAGATTCTTTATTTCAGTTTAATAATTAAATACTGAACAGATTTTTATAAAATTGCTGAATGTTATCAAATATACAATCATCATGTTGGAGAACTGTTCTGATTTCGCGAAGACATACTCTTATACATATATATATATATATATATATATATTAACTTTTTAAGTAGGTGTACATTATATTTTTAATGTTCTCCTTAAAATTGAGAAATAAAAAATATAGGATATAATGACAAATTATATATGTATATTCAAAATAAAGTATATTAAATCTCTAATTTTGTATATTAATGAAAATTTGTAAATTTAATTTTAATTTTTTTTGTTTATTTTTAATTTTAGATAAAAATGTTCTATAATTAAAATTAAATCGATTTAAAGTTGAAACAAAATTTTAATTAGCATACAAGATCTATAAAATTTATAAAAAAATTTGATATAATATAAAAATTATATACTGCCCTGCCATACATAAAATTATACAAAATATATTTAAAATTTGAAAAATTAAAAAAAAAAAAAACAATATTAAAATTAAAAGCAAATAAAAACCTTAAATAATGTGTACAATAACAAAACCTAAAATATTAATAAAATAAAATGTAAAATATTAACAAAAAATTGTAAAATTAAATGCATAAAATATAAAACTGAATTTAAACTTCAATTCACATTTTAAGTAAAATAAAAAAAAAATAAAGAAAAGAAAATAGACACCACCATTCTCTTAATATTTAATATTATATGATATTAAAACAAATATTAGAATAACATATAGATTTTTATTAATTGGAAATTTAATTTGATTTTTTTGTAATTTTCAAATTTTATGACGCTTTCCATTCAATTAAATCGAATTAATTTTATGTTTCAAATAACAAAAAAAAAAAATTGGAATTAAATATTAAAACAAATTATTTATTAATTTTCAAATTTACAACCCTATTCTAGAATTCATTATATTTTTTTGTCATAATTTTTAAGAATTTTTTTAATGAGCTTTTGTTATGATTGCCATACCAGCAGTTTCTGTATCCTAGAACTATAGCCATAACATAACATAACTCATAATATTTGAATGTGGTTGGAATAAATTGAATCTGGTGGGTGAACTTAAAATTCAAATTTAAATATTTTACTTAAAGTTCTAAATGTCAATTAATTGAAGTTTTATTAACAAACAGTTTTTTTGAAAATAGGTTTTGCAATCCAAAACTTACTATTAACAAATCAAAACCAACCGTTTTCAAATGAAAACCAGTCTTTAGCAAATCAAAACCAACCTTTTGTAATTCAAATCCAAACTTTTGCAAATCAAATTCAACCTTTTATAAAAACATACGCAAAAATTTAATTTAATTATTATAATATATACATAAATATGTATATAAGATTTCAATATAAATAAAAAACTTTAATTTCTAATTCACTTTTATAATTTGAGTGTCTTGAAGTTCCCTGGCGGTAAAAATTAATTATTTATAAATGTCAAATTATATTTGAATTTTTGGAATACCAAAAGTCATTAAAAAATAAGTCACACCAACGAATTTGTGATTGTGTTTAGTTATGATTACGTTATGATAATTTCTGTAATAGGTCTGTTAATTTAAAAATTAAATAATTAATAACTACATATACATATATACAAAATTATGACAGACAGAATTAGAATAATATATATATATATATGTATATATATATATATACATATAGAAAAGTGAAAAAGGCTCCCTTTGCATCATCCACTTATACTTATCAAATATGTAGTTGAAAAAAATTTGGGTTTTCAACTTATCAAAACTTATTTAGGTTGATGCAATACGCTATGGATTATTTAAAAATTAAATGACAAATATTGGGTAATTACATAATAATTATGACGACTAAAATTATAAGAAAGTTTCATCACAGTTAACTTTACCAACGTTGTTAACCGATGTATAATATATCATTTTATATAACCCATTACGTTATATTCCCTCTCCTCATTCCTTTCAAAATAAGTTGAATAAACTTATTAAATTTTAAAACACATTAATTACGATATAAACTGGGTTCCATATACGTATATATTAATTAATTACACAAAAATTTAATTTTCAAATTGCGGTCTTCAATGTTTTTAACACATAAAATCATATTTACGATAAAATAAAAATAAACAATCACGTAAAAATTTAATGTAAACGAAATATCATTCAATATAATATTATATATACAAAATATATTAATATTAAGGAATTGAAAAATTTTTAATTGTTTTATTTTTTTTTTTTTAATTTTAAAACATTTTTTTTAAATTTTTGGTATTATATTAATTTTATAAATTTTTCAGTCATATTTGTAAAAAAAAAAACCAAAATTTAAATAGAAAATATCATATAATTAATATGCCTTAGTAGTGAATTTTCATTCATTCTAGATATTAGAAAATGATTCGAATAGGCAAAATATAATTAAAATAAATAAACATATAATTAATTAAAAAAATAATTATATTAAATAAATTCAAAAAAAAAAACTGAAATTAAATAAAATTAAATAAATTATTCTTTGACAATATAAAAAAAAATAAATTAACAAAACACATACTAACGTTTTAAAAATACCATAATAATTAGGTAAAAAAAGAAAATTTAAATATATATGTATGTAATTGGTAATTGATTTTGAAGTTAAAATAATGGAATAAACTTTGACAAAATTTTTTTAAAAAATAAATCTGATAACAAAGAATGAACTTCATAATTTAAGTAATTAAATTAAAAATAAATATTAAAAACTGTTTGAAAAGTTTTAAAACAAATTAATTAAAAAAAACAATTTGAAAATTAATATACAACCTATAAAATTAAAATTTAAAATTTGTCCTATTTGTAGAATTTTATTTTTAAAAATATGTTTTTATAATATTATTTTAAATTTATTTAAAAATTTTGTTTTAAAACAAACTAAATTAAATATAAAAAATTAAATTTTAATTTAATTATTTAAAAAAAATTAATTAATTGTTTTTAAATTTTTGATAATGATTCAAAAATGTAATATGCACATTAGTTTCATTATTTTATTTATTAAATGTTCATATTTATTTAATTATGTTATATTATATATTATTAATATAATTTTTTTAATTTTATAAAATTTTTTGTATTAATTCTATGTAGTATATCTCCTTCATAAAATTTTAAAAAACCTATAGTTGCTAATTAAATTAACTGAATTAATAAGTTATAATTTAATTTTAATAGTTTATAAAATAAATTATTTTGCTTGTTAATTTTTCCCGCCAAAATTTAATTTAAGATTATATACATTCTCTTTATGTTTAATTACAGCACTTCAAAAGTTAACGATTACGATAAATAATATTAAAGTTAAATATAAAAAAAAAAATAAAAACAACAAAAATAAACTTAAAAAAAGAAAAATTTTAATAAAAAATTTTTTTATTAAAAGCAAAAAAAAAAAAAATTGTTTCAATAAAAAATAAATACATAAAATTAATATTAAAAAAAAATATAATGTTATAATATGTCATTATGCACAAACTTAATAAAATAATTAAAAAAAAAAACCAAAACGTAATAAATATAAAAATAATTATAAATATATTAATTAATTCATACAATTTATTCAAGAAAAAAATTGAGAAATTTAAATGAAATAAAATTAATATAAATGTGTTTTTGATTTTTAATAAATATTTTATATTTTATTAAAAGTTTAATAAAACTTATGTTCTTAAAGATATTAATTCATTTTTTTTTTTTTAAATTTTTCATTAATTTTGCTTAAAAAAATTAAATTAATTTCATTTTAATTAAATAATAAAGTTTTTTATTTACTTTGGACGTAATTAAATTTTAAATATCAAGAAGGTACACAATATATTATAAAGATAATTAAAAAATCCAAGTATCTGTTCAAAATACAGAACTTATAAAACAATTCTTAAAAAAGAATTACTTAATTAATAATTAATTTTTAAAAATTATAGAACAAGTTATTGAAATTTATTTTAGTAAAGAAACTCTAAATTAAATTGCAGTTTATACAAAAAAATTAATTAAAAAAAAAAAACAAAATAATTATTTTATTATAATGCCTAAAATTTTAATATAATTTCAGATTTAAAATAAAATTTCTATATCTGATATTAAAATTGAAAGTTAAAATTGTTGGAATGAATGAATTTTCATAATATGTAATGAATAAATAATAAAATAAAGTTGAAAATAAATATAGAAAAGAGAACGACTGTTTTTTTGCAAATGCAATATATAATTAATTTTGTTTTAATATTAAAAAAAAATATATCATTTGTTTTATTAAATTTATTTTTGTATAATTAATTTCAGTACATTTTAGTCTAACTCATATATAAAGACATTCGTAAATATAAAATCTTTTAAACTATATATATATTAACGTAAAACATCATAAAAATTTATTATTTACATAAATATATATATATTTATCAAATATTATTTATTTATAAATTGTTTTATATATTTTATTAATCAAATCATCCAACTGTTGTTTTAGTTATAAAGTCTAATTACGCTAATTGTTCTTGAATATTTATATTTTATAAATATGTATTAACTTTGTTTTATTATTATGTCATAATATTATTATATAATTTTAAATATTCTTAAACAAATAAGATATGCGATTGTATACTTATTAATGTTATCATACTAATTTTTTTAATTAATAATCATTCGTTATATATATAGTATAAAATTATTTTGAGGAACGACTAAACTTTTAAAACTATTTTTAATTTAAATATTAAAAAAAGGTTTATATTTATTTAAAATTCATATATGATTTGTTTTTTAAAATACTTTTTTTTTAAATTAAACTGCATTATTGTTAAATAATTTTACATATATATAAAAGTTAAATAAGAAATTAAATAACTTTTATTATATGTAGTCGTTATATTTCGCATTTTTATAATTTTCAAAACATAAAAAAAAGAAAGAAATAAATTATAGAAAAATAAAAAAAAACTTATGCATAAAGGGTTAACAATATTTAACTACACTAATAAATAACTGTTATACTATATTAATTTTAATGGATTAATATTTTGGATTGTATAATGCTCAAAAATGTATCTTTATACATTTATTTCATTATATCTTGATTAAAATTAGTTCAACTATTATCAATCTTAAATTTTAATTTATGTATTAAATCAAATTTAATAATACTTGAGGTAAAAATTTCATTTAATATAGAATTTGTATAATATTTGATTATATAGATATACTCGAATATAATACAGATATACTATCAAACAAATATCTTAAATTAAATTTAACCATACCTTTTATTTAATAAAAAAAAATTTAAACATTTTATTAATTAAAGTTTGATAATAGTTGGATTAATGTTAAAATGTTAATTTTTCGAAAAGTTTGTATAATATTAAGTTTTAAGGAAGATTTCATCCTTGATTCATCAGTAGGCATGTAGTATTACATAGCTTGCTTATACAAACTCCTAATTAAATTTTAAATTATTTTTATAACTTATATAGGAAATTTTATAAAAATCTTCTGTGAGTTATAAGAATCCAATTCAAAATTTTAATTTTCGTATTTGTTGAATCTTTTATATTATTTATTTCAAATTATTATTATTATTATGCATTTTAATTTTTTCAAAGTTCCGTTGTTTTTTTGTTTGTTCAAACATACTTAGGTACATACATAACATATGAGTACATATTTAATTATGCTCTATAAAACAAAAATATAACAGAACATAAAACAAAATTTATAAAAAAAAAAAAGTAAATTTAAATATTTAATAAAAGCATGGCAGTAGTAAGAACTAAACAAGAAATGTAACAAAATAATCAATTAATTTGGAAGAGAAAAACAAAAAAATATAAAATAAAAATCTTAACTATTAGTAAAATATATAATTAAAAATTATATTTAAAAGAAATAAGAAACATTCGTGAAGTTATTAAAAAAAAAAAAATTGGAAATATAATATTTTATTATAAAGTAAATTAAAAAACAAAAAAAAAAAAAACAAAAAGACAAAACAAAGATGGAAGGGAAAATTAAGAAATGCAAGAAATAAGTAAAAAATAAATAATTATTCATATAGTAAAAAAAAATAAAAATTATAAATATATACATAATAATAATTATGAAACAAAACAGATACATTAAAAAATAAAACAACAACAAAAAAAAAAAAAATTAAGAAGGTAATAATTTAATATAAAAATAAAATGAATTAAAAAAAAAAAAAAACAAAACAAAATATATAAAGGAAAGAAATGGAAAAAAAAGAAACTTATTAATAAGTATTAAAAATAAAAATAAAACAAAAAAGAAAAAAAAAACTAAAAAAAAAATAAAACATGAAATTTTTGTGTGAATTTAAACAATCAGTTTGAAATTTTTATTATTTATTTTGTTAATATTCTATTTTAAATTTCTTAATTATTAATTATATATAAAAATATAAAAAGAAAAAAAATTGAAAAATAAAAAAAAAAAACAAAAAAGTTATTTATGAAAATAATTATAAACATTTGTGTTTTATTTATCTATACAATACTTATTATAAAATTATATATACAATTTAGTGGTAATGTAGAATCACTCGCTATTAGACTTTATTTTTTGTATACATATACAATAGTAATATTTCGATAATCCGAAATCCCTATAATCCGAATATCCAATAATCCGAATGACAATTTACAATTTACAAAGCACTAATTATTCTACAATCCGAATTGATTGGAGATTGAAGATTCAATAATCCGAATTATGCTCAAAATTGTAATATGTTTATTGTTTTTATGTTTTCGTATGAATATTTTTAAAAAACATTATTAAACATACAACAAAAACCTAACTGTTAAACATTATTAACAGTTAGGTTTTTGTTGTATGCGTTTTTGTTATTATGAAGGGTTCAAGTTTTAATTTAAATTAATAATTGTTAGTTTACTTACAACATTGTAAATGTACAAAAGTAAAAACTATAAATTGTTGTTTGAAATATGGCACAAAAAAGAGCCCACAGAACTTTAACTCTTTAAGACTTATTATTTTTAATTTTAGAGAGTTTTCGGGCCACAGCTATATTTGATAGACTGGTATCCACAAATCTGCATTTCACGTTAATCCGAATAGGGGTATGCAATATGATTTCTTTGAGGTTAGGCAATTTAACAATATTCTCTTAAAGTATAAAAAAATTATAAAAAACTGCATACTTTCAGGAGGATTGTCAGACAAAAATATTTTATCTACTTTTTCGAAAATGTCGCTTTTGTATATAAAATCATAAAAGGCGAATTATATGGTAAATATAATATAAATTACGAATTGTTAAGATAAGTATAAATTCTTAATATTAAAAATTGAATTTTACAAAAAAATTGATTAGAATCAAAGAGATAGGTAGGTATGTTTATTTATGTAGCATGTACATATGTAAAATATAAAAGGTACATATGTACCTTTTGCCACTGTTACTGTTCAATAAATACATGTCCTAAACAATATTGTATATTTTTTTTTGGTTTGTAAATTAAAGACACTTTTAAGGGTAAGTATCATAAGCATGATCAAATTAAACACTAATTTTTCTTTAAATCCAAATATCTGTTAAAATGTAAACCTATGTAAAAATTTTCTATAGTAAATAATTTATTCCAGAAAAAAAATAGTCACAAATAAAATAATAAAAGTAATCAGTATAATGTTATTTGTTAATTTTATTGAATAAAATTCCAAGAAAATAATATTAAAAAATTTTTCGTTGTTAAGTTATATTTTCCAAAAAATTATTTTTTTTAATTATCATAAGATTATACATTTTTACATTTAATATACACAAATGCATACATATATATATTAAATGATATATATACAAAGAAATTAAATATGACCGATTATTTTTGATATGAATTGATATAACATAATAAATATAAAATATTGCATCATTTTTATGTTATTTCAATTATAAAGCTTATGCATTAACCAGCTTTAGTCTCTTAAATCTTTTTTTAGATTTTTCTTTTTCATTTAAACCATCGTTAGTTTGCTTTTCTTTAGATGTTTTACCGTTTTTATGAAACCACTTTTTTAGATTCCATTTTTTAGTAATTTTTTTTGAACTAGCACAATTAGATATAGAATGATTTTCATCAATCAAAGGTACGTAACCTCCTTTATTATCTACAACATCTTCATTATATGATTTGGGTATCTCATTTAAATTTACTTGAACAAAACTCTCTAAATCTTCATTAGAATCATTTAAAATATTTGTTGCTGCCTGCGGTGGAAACATTTTGCTTTTATTGATTTGATGAGAATTTAATGGAATGTTAACAGAATTTGTTTTATCTATTGATTTAGTTTGGTTTGTTGAATTTTGTATCCTTTTTACTGATCCAATTTGAGAAGTTTGTTGCATTGAATCACGAAGTTTATCCCAAAAATTAACAAATTTACTTGAACGATTATAATCTAAATGCCACATACAACTTAAAGTAGTAGGTAAAGCACAATATTTAAAAAGACATGGTAAAATTTTTCTTTGTCCTTTTTCTATTCCTAAACTTTGCGCATAATTTACTAAATATGTATTTGCAGAACTTTTAAGAAATTCTGGTGAATATATCACAATTAAACGATTGCATCTTTCTGAAATTAATCGCATCACAGCTTCGTGTTCAAATGATATTCCTCCTATTAGATCTCTTTCTTTAAAACAGAGCTAATTAAAAAAAAAAAACGCTTGATAAACAAATTGACAAAGTATTTTTCATTAAATTACTTTAAAACCTAGTGATTCCATTTTATTTATTAATTCAGCAGCAAAATCTTCATCAGATTCATCGAATAAAACAAATGCATCATATTGTTGGGGAGGTAAATTTTGTTGAAAATTATAAACATCATCAACCGTTAAAACATTTTCATCTGAATCCTGTTCTATATTTACAACATACGAATGTTTTTTCTTATCTTTATTTTCAATATTTTCTTTGTGTATTTTTGCATCTTCCACTACAAAATATAAACAATTTTTTTTGAATTTTTTAAAACAAATATGACAATATTTATAACATTTACCTAAGATTTCATTTATATCACTAAGTACATCCCATCTATCAATTTTAACTAAAAATTTAATTAAATTATCAACACTAGCTGTTTCATTGTTTCCTTTCATACACCATATTGCGAAAAGTTTTTCCATAGGATCAGAATGCGTTTGAATTGTTGAACCATAAATTTGTCGTAAACCAGCTAAATCTGCTACTCCTCTCCAGTCTCTGGCGAAACCATCGTCTGATGGAATAATTTTAATTTGATTTAATGATTGAGACAAAATTCGTCTAGCTTTTTGACGTAAAACGCATATTGGAATTTTATTAAATTGAATATTATTTATTTCTCCATTTTCCACTAACTCGTTTTCATTTAAAGACATATTATAATTTTTCTAAATCAAATTGTATTAAATTATAATTTAATATTATTTAAAAGTAAAGTAATGTACACAATAATAAAAAAAAAAACATTAAAATAACCAACCTGTTGATGAATTGATAACCAGTTGATTAATTAATAATTGTTGATGTTGATTGATACTTTCTTTTTTTTTTTTGACATTTTGTGACATAACAATTGACATTTCGTTGAATGATAAAATCAGGTGAGCCAACATTAAAGTATTCTTTTTGTTTTAATGTTTGAAAATCACTGTTATATAAGTTAATTAATAAATAATAAGATCAGTTTGATTTAAATTATTGATAAATATTTTAAATATTGTTAAAAATAGAAATATTAAACAAATAGATAAAGTAACCGTCTATATATTACTACATATTACTAAAGTTGATAATATTGGACAACCAATAAATTTTGCAAAAATAAAATAACTTCTTAATGGTAAATAAAAAAATATAATTAAATAATAAAAAATATAAGTTATACGATTTCATCAATGAACAGCTATACATTGGGAAATTTTAGTTTGTAATACAACTATTAACTGTATAGGGAGATGTTTATTAAATTTTTAATTGACAAAAAAAAATAAATGGATGCAATATGCGAAAAATTCCCTAAGAAATTTTCCTATTTTTAATTAAAATTTATTTGTTATGTCAGTTCAGTATTTGTAATAATTTTTTTTGCTAATTTTGAAGTTATTTTTAAATTTGGAGAAAATAAAAGATTGTTTTTATTTTCATTCAATAAATAATATTAAAAAAAATGAAAGGCATATTTCATTCGCTTTACGCTTATTGCAATATATGAGGTAAGGGACAGTTTATAAATAAATAAATAATTAAAAAAAAATACAAAAAATAATAAAAAACATTTAATTATTATATTAATAGAAATATTAATTACTGCTATATAATCAAAAAAATTTAGAATAAGAAACTTATATATCACTTCCGGATCCTGATATAATATCTGCAATATGTGACATTTTATTAAGTGGAGTACTACAGTTTAATCACCCACTTTCCCAAAGAAGTCACAATTATTTTTTTAATCCCTCCAGCTGTCACTAGTAGCAGGAATTATATTGTTGTTGCATGTGTTGTAATCATATTCATCTGATTTGTTTCAGTATTTATTACTATTTGTGATTTATTATAGTGTAGAATTTAATTTAGCTCTAAATGGTGTTCAGTTTTATTTTTATTAAATTAATAAAATTAACATCACATTAATAAGTTCATTTAATTTTCGGCAGACACAAACAATAGAAACAAATAATTGCCTTAGAACAAAAGGATTTTCATTTGTAAGTTTATATTTTCTATTCTCGGTTTTTCAAAATTGCCTAGGCTATAGAATCACATATTAAAGATCCAGTTCTAAATAAGGAATCTTTATTAGCTACAGTAGAAGATTCTCATCTTATTATTTGTCATGTAGATTTTAAATTTTTCTAACCTTATTGTTCAATATAATAATATATAATGTTTTTAAATTGTTCATTCAGATTCTAACTATACTGAAAAGAAAGTAAAAATTTTTAGAATTCTTCAAGAAGAAGAAATTTAACAACCGAAGCGTTCTTTTTAAGAAATTTAACAACCGAGTACGTCCTGTAAAACTCTTTTACCTATAAGGCTATTGAATTATTACAACTTGTTATTTATTGAATCAACCCAATTTTGGTCTGTATATCCTCAATTGAGTTGAGCAATCGAAGTTTTATGTGTTTAAATCTTTACATTTGATAGAAAATTCGTAGTATAGTGATCTTTCGACCAATACAATTGTTTCCAAAAATAAACAACATAGATCATTCTTTAGACTAAATCTCAATTGTTTGCTTTTGTATCACAAAGTGTGAAAATGCGTGTGAAAGTGCAATTTTTCAAATTTTTAATTCTAGTAATGTTATTCCACCATCAGATGAAATATTAATTTAATACCCACCTAAAATGCCTGAATCCTATTTTATTTCAAATATATGCAATCTAATACATAGACCTTTTAGCGAGAGTAATTAAATTGGACTTTAATATACCTATTGTATAATACCTCATAGAGGAAAATCTTGTTTTTCTGCATATTTTACTTTTTATAATTTATTTCCACTTTTCATTTTCCACCCAAATACATCACTTATTAAAAATATATATACCGATTTTTTATCTCTGAAAATATTTTATAAAAACTTAATAATTCGTGTATTTAATAGACTTTAAAATGGAATCTTCATCTTTTTATTATTGCAATAAAATTTTGATGCGCATTTTAAAGAAAGGCAAGTTAAGATTTTTTGAATGCCACAATAATGTTGTGTACAAACTAGAAATTAGTATACATAATAATATATATATATAATGCATCTTAATTTCAACAATATAAACTTATATATAAACAAGGAAGGTCATAGTTGCTCTTGTCAATTTTTAGATAACCATGTGAACCACCTGTGGTTTTTAAATTAAAAACCCAATAATTTCCTGATGGTATTATTGTTTAAAAAAATTTGGCCCACCCACTTGATAACATTTTTTTTTTAGGCCCATCCTCTAAAGTTGGTCCGCTTAATGATCCACTTTTCTCATTTTCTATTCATTTACCTGCCCATTTTCAATTTTACATGGGGAAACTTTTAATAGCAGCTTCCTAAAAATGGGGCTTAAAATTTTTGAAAACTTCGGAATATTGCTTGCTAATATAATATATTTATGTATTTCAATTTTCGAGCTTCTAGTGTAATTAGTCGCAAAGATATGTACTCTGGTTCTACCAACCTCTTTAGTAGTTACATTAAGCTTTGCCCCGGGAAATTTAAAATTTGCAAACGAGCTTGCCATATTATTTTACTTGCCTACTTTTGCATAATTATATGTATGCCGAGCTTAAAAAAACTTACCGTGTTTAATTTACATCCTCCGAAGGGTTATTAGTTTTAAAATTTATTCATTATTGTTCAAAAAATTTGTATGGCAGCTACCCGAAGTCTTGATCCGATTTTATTTAAAATAAGAAACCTACAAAATTGCCTAAAAACAACTTCGCGTCAGATTCAAAACGCCAGCTCCTTTAGTTTTTCAGTTATTGTGCTGACAGGCTGACAGATGGACAGACACCCATAACTAGATTGATTTTTCGTTTCGATGCTGATCCGTACCCTTCACTTTATTTTTATCATATCTAGAACAATGCGTTACAAACTGAGGAGCAATTTTAATATACTTGTCTTCTTGTGTTCGCACGGATATAGTAAATAAATGTTCATAAATTATTGTATAGCTACAAAATTTACCATAGTATATATGTATATGCAACGTTGTATAAATAAGAAATTTGCACTTGAGGTTAAATTAAATAACAAAAAAAAACCAGTTTTTATTTTGCACACTATGATTTTTTATTATTAAGGAAATGATTAGATCTAACATTGACAAAGAGACATTTTCTCGGTCGGGGTATAGCATTGAAGTTGGATAATCAAAATGCTATAACCAAATTTTATCTAATATTCCTTTATGTGCAGTCTTATATACTTTTAATATACTTTTGGATATATATTATGTAGTTATGATGACTTATGAAGATTAAGATAGGATTGAAAATTAAAGTTTTTAGTTTTAAATATTTATGGAAAAACGAGTTTTAAAAGTTCAAGAAAAAAAAATTTTACTCGCGGAAGTTACCTTTAATACTCGTACATATCTATACAGTTTTAAAGATTTTCTTGAATTTTGTGATGCTTTTCAGGAAGAAATTTTCTTGAATATGGAAATGACTGAATGCAAATAAAATACAGAAAAACCATTTTTTTAAATAATAAAAACATTTGTGGGAATTTATTTTTTAATTTTATTTTTTATTAATATTTAAGATTATATATATATGTAGGTTCATATATTTTATATGACACAAAGGCTCAAACTATTAAGTAATAAATATGAAATATAAAGAAGAGAGGAAGTAGATAAAAAAATTATTACATAATAAATTACCTACTTTTAAGGTAAATTTTTATTAATAATTAAAATGTATGTTAGGACATTCACACAGTCTACAGAATAATGTTGAAAATTCACAATATTGAAAATTATCCATTTGAGAAGGTAGGGATTGAATGATTTCCAATTATTGAGAAAGGTAGGGATTGAATGATTTTTAATTTATATTTCTGATATTTAATATATATTTTAACTATGATATCCTATAGAGGGAATATGATTAATTAATTTATAATATCCTCCCTATTCAGAGATGGGAATTTAGAATTATAATTATAATGCATTATTTTTTTGTAATTATTAATTAAATTCAATGCATTCATTTCTTTAATAATTATTTTGAATTATTTTTTCACACTAATTCAATAAAATAATGCATTATATTCAAAAATAATGCATTACTTATAATGCAATACCAAAAATAATTCAAATTAATAGAATTACTTTTGAATTAAAAAATAATTCAGAAATAATTCAAGTAATTCATTGAATTTTTTTTTTGATTCAAAAGTATTTCAATTAATTTGAAGTATTTTTGTTGATGCAATATTTTTGAATATATAGCATTATTTTTGAATATAATGCATTATTTTAATGAATTAGTGTGAAAATATAATGCAAAATAATTATTTTAATGGATTATTAAAGAAATCAATGCATTATTTTAATTCGTGTTAAATTAATGTTAATGGAGACATAAAGCATTAGTTCCATCTCTGTCCCTGCCAAGAAAGAGAATCTTAAGAATTACAAATCTTAAGAATTTACTGATGGAAATTTTTTTAAGATGCATTGATATATTGAACAACTGCATCAGTTACTAATTTTTAAGAACTGTTCGTAATATGTATAACTAATTGTTTATATACTTATTTTACTTACGTATATTTACATTTTATACTTTAATATATGTATTTTTGAGTAAAACCTTTTTTGTTTGGAAAAGTTTAATATCCATATTTTATTTTTAATAACCTAAATATGGAATATATTAAACAATAGCAGAAAAAGTGACAACACTTGTTTTTAAATTTTCATTTAATCGCGCGAATTGAATTAATAATCCGCATCTTTTGTTATTTAATTTTTTTTGTATTTAAATTATGCGGAAACAAAATTAATAGTAAAAAAAATTTTTTTTTGCTATAAATTTTTATACCCGTATGACTATATAGTCAAAGGGTATAATAAATTTGCCATTACGTTTGTGACGCAGAGAAGGAGGGGGGGTAGATATAGACTCAAGTGTATGGATCGGATCAGGATCGAAAAATAAATCGATTTAGCTATGTATGTCCGTCCGTCTGTCCGTCCGTCCGCACGATAACTCAAAAACTAAAGGAGCTAGAATCTTGAAATTTTCGCAAATTCATTTTTTTGCAATAGCCGTCATCGCTATTTAAATCCAGCCATTTTGGTCCATGGGTTCGGGTAGCTGCCATACAACTTCTTTTTTTATATAAGTATTTCTCTGTACCTATTACAGCTGCGTGTCTCAAATTTTGCCAAAAGTAGTTTAGTTTTATGGCCAAAGTTTCTGCAAAATTTGGTTGGTTTACTGAAAAGGGTTCGAGTAGCTGCCATACAACTCCTTCTTTTGTATGAGCATTACTCTATACCTATTAAACCTGGGTATCTGAAATTTCACCAAAAATAGTTTAGTGTAATGGCCAAAATTACTGCAAAATTTGGTTGGTCTACTGCAAAGGGTTCGAGTAGCTGCCATACAACTTCTTATTTTATATGAGCATTACTCTATACCTATTGAAGTTGGGTATCTAAAATTTTGCCAAAAATAGTTTAGTGTAATGGCCAAAGTTACTGCAAAATTTGGTTGGTCTACTGCAGAGGTTTCGAGTAGCTGCCATACAACTCCTTCTTTTATATGAGCATTTTATTTCACCTAATAAAGCTAGTATGTTTGAAATTTTGGCAAAAGTAATTAATGTTTATAATAATAATGATATAATGTTTATATAACGGTCATACGGGTATCCCAGAGTTGACACAGTCTACTCTACTATACTCTTCCTCGTTTTTTTTTTTAAATTATTTAAATTATTGTATTTTTGGTGAAATTTTATATGTTATTATTATAAGTTTTTTTTTTTATCTAAATTTAAATTGTTTGAGGAATTTTCAATAACTGTTTGTTTTTTATTTCAATATATGTAAACTTATATTTTTTTTATTAGTTTATTATGGATTAGTAATAAATATTGGTAAAAATTAGAAATTTATTTCTTTTACAAATTATATAGAGAATTCAGACAAATGAACATTTTTCAACTCTATTTTTTTGGGAAATTAATTTAAAAAAAAACAAAGTGTTTATAAATCAAAAACTTAAATTATAAATCATTTTTATAGTGTGCTCGATTTACTATAAAAGTTTATATTATTTATAAGTTTATTAACTATATTATAATGATATTAAATTATGTATTTGAAAATTTTAGACAACAATATATAATTTTGGCTAAATATAATCAATATATTGTAAATTTATAGTAATTTAAAGCATATATCTATAAATGGAATTTTTTTATCAACTTCAAGTTCGGCGGTGAATCTCAACTTCCTATTGACACTGTTGAACATTGAAAGAATAATGTTAACCTTATCTTTAAGTGCTGCTAAAATTCGGTCGTCAACGTAAATATATATAAATGGAATACAAAAACTGAATTTATTATTAGGCTTTTGTAATTATTTGATTCATTACTCTATTGGGCAAAACCGGACTAGCTGTGTCATCTAACTGTTTGTATATATTCTCATTAAATTTAAAATAACTAAAATCAAATTTAAAACAAATATTTACAGAAATTCATGTGATATTAAAAAAATTTTTTTGGTTTAATTTAATATTTGACAATTGGCGTGGTGGTTAAGACGCCAGCGTTTTAAGTGGAAGTTCTTGGGTTCAAATGGCGGTCAGATCAATTCCCCTAAAAAAATATCGTAAAATTGTATAATTATATCGTATAATAAAAAAAATATATAGGTTTATAACTCTTATGATAGATGGCGCACAATATTAACATTTATGTATTCATAATCTTATATAAAAGCTGCAGCCGAGTAAAAACGAACTTAAAGAATATTACAATTAAGGACATTAAAGCCTTTTTTAATTATTTTGGTGAATACCCTACATATGCTACTTAAAAGCAGTGAAAAAGGAATAAAAACATAAAAATTAACAAAAACTGAATTCGCAAGATTTTCGTTCTAAAATATTATAACATCTAAAACATTATAATGATAATTACACTTTAAATTAACTTTCGATTATTTAGTTATTAAAATAGAAAGGATGATAGTTTGGATAAATTAAAATATTTTGTCCATTTGTAACGCGTTGATTTAGCTTAGCCATCAATTTTATATAATTTTACAAATATCAATTTTTACAGAACGTCTCTGTTACATCTTGTAGAAATGCTTCATCATTTTAATACATTGAAGCTTTATAATTATCTTTTTTTTTCTAATCGAGATCAAAACCTTTAAAAGGCACCTGGAATTCAGCCGGTAGAAAAAATAATAAAATTAATACCCAATATGCTTGTGCAGTTGATTTATTTCTATGTTAGTTTTACCAGACACACTTTTACTTTTATATATAGTGCAGTAAAGCCGAAGCAAAAGAAAAGATAAGTATAAGAAAATAAAAAATCTTTTTTAATTAATTTAACGCTTTCATTAAATAATTAATAATACAGTTTCTGAATAGCATATTTAATATTTTTTAATTTGTTAAACATTTTTCTATTAATAATTACTTAATAACAAAACACTTATAGTTTTGTTTTTTTTTTTTTATTTTTTTACTTTTAGTATGAACTGTTCATGTTATACCCGTTCATACAAAATATACCTACCCATTTTTTCTTTAAAAAGAAAAACACAGTTTTAAATCCAAAACTAAGTAATAATAATAACTTTTTTGTTAACTGACCATCAATTTAAAATTTTCATATTCAGAAAAAATACAAAAAACAAATTTTAAAAAAATTGTCTATTTCCTTTTTAAAACTTCCATAGCGCAGCAAAAAAGAGGAAGTACTAAAATTTTAACCTATAAACTGTACTTTAAAACACCTTTAATACATGTTCCCAAATAGTAATGAATAATTTGTATCTGAAGATTTTTTTGTTCCTTTTTTTTTTTACCTTAAAGAAGTCATAAAGCACAAAAAATTAAATTAAAAAAAAACAAAAAAAACAAACACCTTAAACTGTTAGATAATTTTCCAAAAGAAAAATTTTGAAAAAAATAAAAAAAAAAACAATAAATGACATAATATGAATAAAAAAGATGATGAAAAATTCACATGTTTTTATTTCTTGCACATTTTATAATTCGTTAAAAAAAAAAAAACAAAAAAAAACAAAATAAAAATAAATTTAAGTCATGTAAAAATTAATAAAAAAGGAAAACAAAAAACGTTTATTTTTATTGTTTTTGAAAGCATCTCTAAGCATCTGTTACTGACTAATGATAATACTATGACATGATTTGGTATATTTTGCTAAAAAACTATTTTTGTTTTTTTTTTTTAATACAAATTTTATCTTAAATTCGAAATTTAACATCATTAACTCTTCACCAACACTATTAAGTTTAAGTGTTTTTGGTTTTTTGTTTTTTGCTTATTTTTTCAAATTTGCTTTTTTGTTTGTATCGTAAATTTTGTTTTTTTTATTTTTGATTTTTATTATAACGTAAAATAAAAGTAAGAATGTCAAAGAAGAGTATTACATATTACATATTACGATTTAAATCTTCAACAACAAATGTTTAAGTTCAAATTTGACTGACGTATTTATATAACATATCGCCAAAAAACTTATCGGGATTTTGATACTTAAAATCATTTCTAAAATAACCAGATGCCGTATAAAACATGTGATGAATAAAACCAAGGGCTTATAAAAAGCATATTTTCAAAATTAAATATAGTGTTTCATGCTGAAATATAATATACATACTAGCTGTTGGCCCGTCACAGAATGACGGAAGGTCAATTGAAAGAAGAACTTTTTCTAATAAAGAACTATTTCTATTAAATACTTATATTGTATATCAATACCATATTCTTAAATAAAATCGCAACCGGTACTTTTTGTATAACGCAGATTATGCTTCGATTCTAGTAATAGATACACAAAAAAAAAAAACAAATGACTCACATAATTTCTTGTTGTATCTTAAAAACTTGAAGACGAATAAGTTACGTGGTCTATCTTTTGAAGGTTTTGAATTTGATAAAATGTTGGGGTTCTTAGTTCAAGTCCCTTCTTTTTATAATTTTTTTTAATTTAAAATTAGTTTTTTAATTTTTAATATTTAAATGCGTACTTGCTTAAGTTAAATAAATTAATAAAAGTTTTTAAATTTTTTTATAGGTGTATTTTGTTTCAATAATGATCTATTTCTCCATCTATTAATGTTTAGTATATATATTTAAAAAAATTATTGCTATTCATAGTTTTCACAACCTTTGTAAGATTCAAATCGAAATATTTGTTTGTTGCTAATATTCTATAATGTATCTACTCAACATGCTGAAATGTACCTATTTATATGTACGTTAAATTATGGTATTAAAGGTTGATTTTTGAATTGAATTTAGCTTTATTTATAAATTTTGAATTATAAACTTTATTTTGAATATATTTTTTAACATACCGAATTAAGTTAAAAGAAATATATTTGTTTGATTTCTATGGTGCTGGGTGCATTAAAGTACTGTACAGTACATCCGAAGCCACTTTGCCAACCTCTACACCATTTTTTTTTCCATTTTTAACTTTCTTTAAATAGAAAAAATTATTAAAAGGAATTATGAGGGAAAGATGCTGGGATGAGAGAGAGATTAGGGAACTTTGAGGGCACTTTGAAATTACTTTGATTGCGTTGCTTGATTTATTGCTTTTTAAAATAAAACATATTCAACAAAACATTAATATTTTCTTTTTTTATAATTGAACACATCCAACAAAACACATTTAATTGAATGCGTTTGTTACAGCTCATTCTAGACAAATATATTAATAATAATAATAATAATAATAATAATAATAATAATAATAATAATTATAATAATAATAATAATAATTTAATAATAAAATAAATAATAATTATAATAAATTATAATTTAGTTATTTCATCAATTAATTATTAATTATGAATAAAAGTGAAGTCAATACTTATAATATAATCCCAATGTACTCAAGAAAACCTGTTAACGTGCATCGAAATATAATGTTGGAGCTTCAATGTTAACGTTTAATTTAGGAAATATACACACTGACTAAGTTAATGCTTACTTATAAAAACAGTAAATTTTTAAGTTCTAATAGCCCCTCAATGGGGAAGGGTGACAAATTTCTCCAGGATTTACTCCCGTTTTTTTAGGTTCTAGGAATTAAATTCTGAATTCCACCATAATTTAGAATTTTACTTAGATTTTTACTATATAAGCAAAATTGGTTAAAACTGAGAAATTAGTAATCTATGAAATTATTTTTTTTTTTAATACCGTGTTTAAAATTTCCGTCCTTTCAACCGATGTAGAAGTTTTAAACATAAAGACATAAGGGCGGGCGGAAGAACAGAGTGAACCTATGTGGGCACAATTTTACAAAATATTTTGAAAATGTGTTAAAAACTACTTAAGCTTTTTTTTTATTTAAAATGTTACTGACGACCAAGAAAGTGGGCAGGAAGGTAAAAAAGGAGCTCAAAATAAACATTAAGTATTGTTCATAAAAATCATAAAAACTTGTAAATTAACTTTGTAGAATATAGGGATGGAAAAATGCAATTAAAGGAGTTTTGAAGGTTGCTTAGATTTATTTCGAATTTTGGCAAATTGCAGAACTCTTACAGAACTTAGATCATTTTACATATATCATAGAAATGATTAATAGTAGTAGGAACCCGCAGTTCAAAGTTGGTAAAGTTTCAAAAATGGCATCAGTTAGATACATTTAATTCAGCAGAGCAAATGTATCTAACTTAATGAAATTTTCTATGGAAACATTCTACGTATGTTATTTATCTTATTCTATATTGAAGAACTGTGAATTGTGAAATGGGCCTAAAATTGTAAAACGTTTGAAGATGCTATAGATGATTTTTTTTTAACTTTTAAAATTATTTATTTTTATTTATAAACAGCCCCTTGCGCCATACAATGCGACAAGGAAGTGACGCATGCCTTCCCTTTTAATGCGTCGCGTGGCAGATTATACTATTTATTAATTTTGAAAGTAATATTATATATTTTGTTTATATCATGTATTATATATTTTATGATCCGTATGGGAATCG
>OY720442.1:116159211-116342211 GCA_963082915.1 Dolichopus griseipennis
ATTGCTAGTGAAATAAAAATTTAATTGAAGTTTATGTCTGATCAAAGAATCTAGTCTTTGCTTAAGATCTACTTATTCACGTATTGTCTGTGTTAAATGTGTTTCTTATTATTCCCGATGACATTTTTTAAATATATTATCCATAATTATCTACTTACTTTTATTTTTAAATTCTATACTTTTGTTTTTCCAGGTGGATAGATTTCTTACAAAAAATATTAATCAAGAAATGAGTTTTACAGCGTATGGATTTTTTAATGTTGATAATTCAACAATTTTTACGGTTTGTAATAAATTTTACGTGATAAAAATTTAAGCTACCTATATTGTAATTTTATATATTTCTTCTGTTTTTTTTTTTTTAGTTTTTTTCCGCAATTACAACATATTTGGTAATTCTTATACAATTTAATCAATTGGAATAATCAATACACTAAATTAATAATAAATTAAATTTTTTAAAAATATTAAAAATTCATATAAAGGTTTTAAAATTATTTGTATTAATTACTAAATTTTAAAATTATTTAATTGTTAGCGAATTACAGAGGCCAGAACACTCACAGACTATATGTTCAGAGCCTTCAGACTTTAGATAATTAATTTAAGATCTATATATATATTGAAGATGATAAACTGAATTACAACTTACATTCAAAATTGAAATAATTTTTTTAATTATGCTTCATTCGGATTCGATTAATAACCAAGTTTTCTTTTTCTGTATAAGCCTTCATATCAAATTTAAAAGGATTTTGGTGATATGAAATATCAAAATATTGTTATCCATTCCTTGACTTTAAAAAGAACAAAATTACGAGCTTTGAACATTCTGAACTAAAAACAAATCGCGGATTATTTTGCTCTGTTTGAGCTAAAATAAAAAAATGCTTACTACATGAAAGTTAAGTTTAAACTTCTAATTTAATCATGTCTTATTATATTAGTAGCTGGGTATCAAAAAAACTCAAAGTTTACAAATAAGGTTACTTTAGTTGCTTATTTTCAATTTCAACTTTGTAGTGTTATTATAGTTTTAAAGATATATAAGTAAGGTTCGAAAAATTGTTTGAAAAATAACTGATACTAAACCCCTAATATTTTCAAACTTCACAGTAGTGCTGGACTTATTATATATCTTGTTGATATTTAAATTCATTCTAAATATTTAAGTATATGACATAAATTGGGAGCTGCCATTAGATTTAAACAAAAACTATTTCAAAACAGACATACATCCAAACTGACGACATACAGATGGACGAACGTTTAGACTAAGCAAATCTTCTAAATGCTAAATCGATTCATACACTGGAGTCTTTATCTACCATAACTAGATATAAGCGTTATAAACGGAGGACCAATTTTAATATACACGTGACTTTTCGCACGACAAAATAATTATTTAATATGACTCAACAGTTTCCTAATAATTTTTCCGTTTAAAAAAAAAAAGTTTTTAAAATATATATATACATATATATAAGAATTTGTAAATTGAATTTATTTAACAATAACAACATATATTGAAAATTTGTTTTTTGAGATAAAAAAAATTGCATTTTTTGTATTTGTCATAATATTTATTTATAAATATACAGGGTGTTTCTAACTCGATGGTCTTTCTTAAAATGGGTCGTTAGATATGTCTTTCTAACGGTTTTCCGGAATAACTGCCTTCAAAGTAATTTCGTAAACTTTCTAAAGGAATAACAACATCTTTACCCTTGCACAATGAAGGAGATTCACCTAAGTGAACTAGCTAATTGTAGTAATGGGCTTTGATAATAATATCCAAATTTTTCATAATCACTTATATTTGAAAAGTTACAAAGACTTAAATTCAAAAAATATTGATAAATTTCACTCTTTTTGTTAAATAACTGTAATTTTTTGCATAAAAAGCCGGTATTAATGTAAAAAATATATAATTTTTGAAGTAACCTATTTCTCATCACATTTTTCTCATATGTTTTACAGTTTTCAAGATAATTTTATCTAAATATAATCATTTGTTAAAAAAATTTTTTCATATTGTAGTATTTTATGTAATATTTGTGAAATTTGTAAAACGGTGAGAGATATGCAAAAAATATGGGAACTTATTTTGAAGCTGGGGAGAAGAATAGGTAATTTTAAAACGGTTATTTTTTTAAAAAAGTTTACTGAGTTTAAGGAAGACCATCGAGTCGGAAACACTCTATATATATATATATATATACATATTAAGAGTGTTAAATAGTCGGTCACAAAAAAAACATTAAATATATAGAATAAAGTTTAATTTTGGAAATGTGCTTTTTTAAAACTCTTATTTATAATTAACTAGGTCTCAAAAAGATTTTATTTTTTAAATAATTTCCTAGAAACATCAGAATCATCATTAAAAAATAAAAATACTTCCGTCTCATTAAATGGATTGTGTATCTATAAATTAAACTTTTTCACATGAATTTTTTATATTTAAATTTTATTTTAAAATACAATTTTACAAAACCATGCGAAAATATCATATAATCATATTTTGCTTTTAAAATTGTCGCGTTCTTCTATTATTGGATGTGTGTAATAATAGTACCACTAGACAAGAGTAGTATTCTATATAATATACTTATATTTTATATTGTTTATCTTAAAATGACCTTTCGAAAAAAAATCCATTGCGGCTAAAAAATAATGATTCATACCGGAATTCCCTATAAAAATGATAAGGTATTTCCCAAAAAACGAAAAATTTATACGAAACCAATATAGGTATGTACATACATTATATATTATATATATATTTTCTTTGATTTTTCTTTTCTTTGTTTTTCATTCATATATACAATAATCACATAATATAAGAGTATTAACATACATAATCGCTTATGTATGAATGTATTTGTATTTTTCATGATAATCAGTAGTGCGATAAACTGAAAATTGATACAAAATAAAAAATAGAAGAATTGGGAAAATCTAAGAAAATTTAAATCTAAGAAAATAAAAAAATGGGAAGCAGTATCCATTCCAAATATCAGTCTTGTAGATTTTCTCTTAAAATATTTTTAATATACAGAGCCATGCCCTATTATTTTTATTAAAAAACTCTCTTTTAATTAAATTGTATATTAAGAAAACTCAAAATAAAATTAATAATATATATAAGGTGCCTATATTTTCTAATTTAAGTAATATATAGTATACTATCAGATATACTATCTTAGATTTAAAATATCTACATTGTAAATACATTTATAGTACATAGGTATATGTACAAAATGTATAATTATATTATATGTATTGAAATATTTTTAAAAGGTGCACTATTCTAATACATACCTGTGGTTTTATTTTATTTTATTTTTTTTTTTTTAACTTTTTCTATTATTTAATACTAATGTTGTATTACGTCAACATAAAATTCAACAGGTGTATTTTATAATTAAATAAATCTTTTTATATATATACTCGTATGCACATAGGTATATATAATAATCTATATATATATATATTTATAGATTTATAATACTTCTTATCTTTTCAATGAAAAAAAAAAGATAGATACCTATATTAAATATTTAAATTGAAATTAAAATTATTTAATAAAATTATTATCAACGATTATTTTGTTTTTTTTTTTTGTTTTTTTACTCTCAATATTATGTAAATAATAAACAAATGAATTTAATTAATTAATTAAATTAGAAAATCACACTGTTTAAAATTAAATTTAAACTTTAATTTACAAAAAAAAAAAAAAAAAAGAATTTTTTTTTTTATTTAAAGAAACTTTCGTATTGTATTTCGTTGTGTTGTATAAGGTGGAGTATAATAAACTACATAAAAATTATTTGATTATAAATTATTTATTTTTACTTCGAAAAAAAATAATAAAAAAAAAAAAAATAAAAAAAATAATGAATAATTTTAATTTGTTACTTTGCTTTTGTTTTTGATTAACAATATTATTATTATTAAAATTTATAATATAGCAAGTAGAGTAAAGAATAATAGATTACAATATTTTGTTAAATAATACGTTTCAATAATATTATTTTACTTTACTTTATTTAAATACTTTATATACCTATACATATATATATTCCAGAATTTTTTGTATTTGTTTTTGTATTAAATTATGAAGAGAATAAATATAAAAAAGTTTGTATGAAATTTAAAAATATAGAGAGAGAGAGAGAAAGAGAAATATTAAAGAAATGAAATTGATAAGAATTATAAAGTGTTGTAGAGATAAGAGAAGTGCAGGTTAAGTAAGTTAAGAAGTATTACCCAAATATACTCAATATTTTTATCAAAGAAGTTTGACAAGGAGTTTTTGTTATTTTTTTTTGAAAGAGACTAAAGTTGAGTTAGAAAATATTATAAAATATATAATTTATTTATATTAAAATATTGATTTGATAAATTAATAAAATTAAAGGTAAAAAAATTAAATGAGAGAAATTAATATTCAACTTGGATGTTTTTTTAAAAAAAATATATTGTATTTAATTTTGAATTTAATACAAATATCTATAGATATATAGTATGTTATGTGCTATGTACTTTGTACTGTAGTATGTAGTAGATAGAATGAATATGAGTGTGACGAACGAGTTACTGTGTGTGTGTGTGTTGTGTTGACATGACTGATAAGCAAGCAGTGATGCCAGGGTCACATACAAAGTTTCCTAGACTAGAACATATGAATTAGAAATTTTTCGATTTATCAAAATAAATTCCTAAAAAAGTAAATTTTTCCGCATCAAGTCCTCAAAAATTTTAATATTCCTATAATTTTCAGGAATTCCTGAAAATATGGCAAAACTACTGAAATTCTCAAAAATTTAAATATTCAACTAATTTTGAGGAATTCCTCAAAATCTGGCAAGACTACAAGATAAGCTTTATTATAGGTAGAAAATCAAATTAAGAAATAATACCTTATAAATAGAGTACCTATAATGGTAAATTTTGTTTTTAATTATGTTGGTATTTTAAATTTAAAACATTCTATATACATACATATCATGTAAATGTGTTAGTTTTGTTTTGTATGATTAATATTTAAATATGAATCATAATTGAATATAATTTTAATATAAAAAAAAAGTATTAATAATTTCCAGGAAACTATCGTTTAAATTATTATTGAATTTGTCCAATTAATGTAAGTTATAAATTCATTGCATGATTACCTTTGTACATAGGCATATGTTTGTATTATTATATTAAGATTAGGTTTGTTGTAATGAATTGTGGATTAACTTGAATAATGATAAACGTTATCTAATAATTTTTTTTTTTTTTTTTGGATTTAAAAACTTTTATTAAATTTATTTATTTGAATGAAATAGGTACCTATATGTAGACGATTTATTTTATACAATTTTATACACGATTTATATCAATACAATATTGTACTACGAGATGCGAACCCACATTTTTCAATTAAAAGGCCGACGTACTAACCACTAAGCCATCCATTTTTTGTTTATCTTAATTTTTTTTGAAAATTATTATAGTTGCTGTTGTATCAATTGTATTGTTTTGAAAAATAGTTTTGAATTTGGTTATAAAAATATTAAAAAAAAATAAGTAGTTTATAATATAAATGAGAGTTTTCTGTCAAATTTTCTATAAAATAAAATTTCTCATACATAAAATAAATACATATATTTTATCAAAAGGAAAATAGAAGAAAATAGATAACAAAAAAAATTTGACCCAGCCCGGAATCGGACCAAGACATTTTGACTAGAAGTCGCATGTCCGAACCTCGACACCATGAGGCGATTTATAATTTAACTACATTTTGTTTGTTTTTATATTTGGTTTCTATTTTGTTATTAATTTTGAAAATATTCATATAATTTCAAAAAATTTGTATGGCAGCTACCCGAAGCCTTTGTCCGATTTTAACCAAAAACAATAGGGAACCTTCAAATTGTCTAAAAATTACTTTGTGAAAGTTTCAGAACTCTAGCTCTTATAGTTTTTGGGTTATCGTGTTATAAATATAAAGTTGGATGGCTAAGGCTGCGACTTTAAAAATAAAATAATAAATAATAAAGAAAAAAAAAAATAAAATTGAAATTACTAATAATCCTGGAAAAATATTTAAAAATAAATTATAATATGGAGCAAAAGCTCTTTAAAAATTAAATTGATCTCAGTATCAAACTAATGTATGAATTAGTCTACTTCTTATATAAATTTTCCAGGAGTAAAATTTACCATTTTTGGAAAATTTATGAAAAGAAATATTTTTTGCATTTAAAAAATAAATACTTGCACTAAAAATAATTTTTTCCAATGGTATATTTATATTAATTAACTAGGTATGTGGATTTCGTATTCCTTTGCCAATCCTTTTATTTTTCATTCATGAAATTGGGTTAACTAAGTATTATTACTATTTCATGTTAAAGTGGGTGTGTATTAATTAAAATATAGTTATTTATTGTTCTATTAAAAATGTTTAAAATAGAAATTCGAACCAGATATTTGTTTGTTGAATTTTTAAAATTGCGCACTCCAAAATGCAAATGAACAAAATACAAAAATTTGAACTCAAAACTACAAATGCACAAATTCAATGGAACTTTTTAAAAATGGGTTTTCACTCTATAGATACCCTCTTCTTTTTATAGGCACAACTACAAAATTTTATCAAAGTCTACATCTCTGACTCAAAACATAATCTTAAAAAGACGAGGTGCCAATTTTTGGATGGTCGCAAAAAAATTTAACCGCTGGTTGACCATAAAATTTGTCTGCATTTGAAGAATTTTAGACCCCCGTCTTGATAAGTATATATATGTAATTATGGTCATACAAAATAAAGAAGGTATAACAGCTACTCTAAACTGTTGAGAACACTGGTTCAATTTTAAAAGCTGAGAGACAAATTCATTATGTATAAAAATTAATTTATATATTTTAGAATTCCAACGCTTTTAGTAATACCCATACCTAAATCGATCCAGTTTTCTGATCCGATCAATAAATACATTTGAGACTATATACATATATAAAGAAAACATCATAAGTTGGAATTACTTTTCATCTCATCGATTATTATACCCGTGCATATATATATGAACATCGGGTATATTAGATTTGCTCCTCCGTTTGTAACGCATCGATCTAGACGAGCTAGATATAGTGTCAAGGGTACGTATCGGCTCAGAATCGAAAAATTAGTCGATCTAGCTATGTGTGTCTGTCCGTCCGTCCGTCCGTCCGTCCGTCCGTGTGTCATCACGATAACTCAAAAACTAAAAGGGCTAGAGTCTTGAAATTCACACAAAGTCATTTTTAGACAATTTCTAGGTTCCCTATTGTTTTTGGTTAAAATCGGACCAAGGCTTCGGGGAGCTGCCATACAACTTTTTTGCACCAATATGAATTTCTTCAAAACTATTTATACTACGGGGATGAAAATTACACACGGTTAGTTTTATATTGACTCCGGCACTTATATGAAGTTTCAAAATGTTAGGGCCCCATTTTCGGGGGGCTGCCATACAACTTCCTTGCACCAATATGAATTTCTTCAAAACTAATTATACTACGCGGATGAAAATTACACACGGTTAGTTATATAATGAATCGAGCACTTATATGAAGTTTCAAAATGTTAGGGCCCCATTTATGGGGGGCTGCCATACAACTTCTTTGCACCAATATGAATTTCTTCAAAACTAATTATACTACGAGGCTGAAAACTACACACGGTTAGTTATATAATGAATCGAGCACTTATATGAAGTTTCAAAATGTTAGGGCCCCATTTTCGGAGGGATAACTGTGAATCTAATAAAGCTACAAGGTTAAAATTAAAATTGGGCAGGTAAATTAATAGGGCAAGTTACTTGGCAAAGTTGGACATCACTCGGACCATCGGACTTTTAGGGTGGGCCAATTTTTTTTTTTTGTTTTTTTTTTCTTTGTTGTTTTTTTTTTTTTTTATTTTTTTTTTTTTTTTTTTTAAGCTTAAGTTATGGGACAATGAATGAAAACTTTTTTTTTTTTTTTTGTGATTTTTTTTTTTTTTTTGTTAATTTTTTTTTTTTTTTTTTAAGCTAAAGTTATGGGACAATGAATGAAAATTTTGTTTTTTGTTTTGTGACTTTTTTTTTTTTTTTGTTAATTTTTTTTTTTTTTTTACGTCAAAATTATGGGGTAATGAGTTAAATGTATAAGAGAAGTAAATTACGGTTTATTTTATACACCATAGTGGGTATGCACGGGTATCTAAAAGTTGACAAGGGCAACTATAATCTTCCTCGTTTTTTGTTAACTTCTGTTGCAAATTTAATAAATTCATTGACTATAAACAAAAAATTCTATTAACATACTTTCTAAGTTCAAAGAGTTTTACATTCATTTACACAATAAAAAGTATACAAAGTATTGTAATAGTAAAAAAACAAACTAAATTAGGTGAAATATGAATACGAACATATTATATACATACATACATATTGTTATACCATATAAAGGAAAGATAATAGAAAGAGGGACAAATTCATATAAACTTTTTAGTATGAAAATATTTTTGATAAAAATAAAAGATGTTCCAGGTTTTGAATATATTAGTGGACACTTATTCTATTTAGAAAATGGATCTTTGAACATTAAATTTATATTTGTATCGCGTGTATTTATTTTGTAAATTTTATTTTTAAGAAAATATGTAATGGGCAATGGTTGTGTGTATAAATTAACTGCCGTGCGCGTTGCTGTGTGCATTGTATGTTTATTTTAAAATTTTATTTTTTCAGGAAATACAGGATGGCGCAAAACGACCGATGTGGTTTGAATGTTTAATAACTTTTTTATTTAATGGTTAATTATTATTATTGTTTTTTTGCTATACAGTATATTAATGGAGAATATTTTTAGCTTAAGTATGAAAAATATATCCCGCAAGTGGTGACCATTTTCGGCTTCGCACATTCGTGCTCTTCCCAGTGCATTTTCCATAACATTTCGTAAAATTTCCGGTGTTATGGCTTGAATTTCATTGCGAATGTTTTGTTTTAACTCTGGTATGGTCGCTGGCTTGTTTACGAATACCCTTTCTTTCAAATAACCCCAAAGAAAACAATCTGGCGCTGTTCAATCCGGTGAACGTGGGGACCAATTGAAATAGCTTTTACGCGAAATAATGCGTTAGCCAAAGAGGTCCCGTAACAGAGCCATTATGTCCCTTACAGTGTGGGCTGTGGCTCCATCTTGTTGGAACCACAACTGTGGATGGTTTTCTACAGGTGGCCAACATCGTTAGGTTCAGTATCAGTAATCGTAAATGTGGCGTCATGTGCATTTTCAAAGAAATATGGACCAATGTTCCTTTCAGACAATACACCGCACCAAACAGTACACTAAAGTGGGTGTAATTGTAGCTGATGAACTGTTCTTGGATTCTCCGTAGCCCATATCCTGCAATTTTGCTTGTTTACGAAACCATTTAATTAAAAATGGGTTTCATCGTTCATTATCAAATTAAAATTTCAAAATTAAATTCAACATTAGATTTTCAAAATAAAATTCAACAATTGTTGATCGCTGTTCTGTTGCGTACTGTTCCATTTCCCAAGTTTTCTTCACAAAATTCTGAAATAAAAATAAAAAATCTAAATAAATTTAAAAAGTTATTAAACATTCAAACCATATCGGTCGTTTTGCAGCACCCTGTATTAATGTGAGCGAGTGTTTATATAATATTATTATAAAAAGGGTATATAAATACTTTTATTTATTAAGTAAACAAAATCATTTCTTTTAAATAAAATAAGTGTCAACTAATACAGTCAAAACCTGGAACATCTTTTATTTTTATCAAAAATACTTTCATCCTAAAAAAGTTTATATGAATTTGCCCTCTTTATATTATCATTACTTTATGGCTATACCTATATATGTACCGTGAATTTGTATGTAAACACATAAATTCTTGATCGTCTTATATTAACTGTATTTTAGCTTTTCATTGTTTTTATACCCGTGCATATATATATGAACATCGGGTATATTAGATTTGCTCCTCCGTTTGTAACGCATCGATCTAGACGAGCTAGATATAGTGTCAAGGGTACGTATCGGCTCAGAATCGAAAAATTAGTCGATCTAGCTATGTGTGTCTGTCCGTCCGTCCGTCCGTCCGTCCGTCCGTGTGTCATCACGATAACTCAAAAACTAAAAGGGCTAGAGTCTTGAAATTCACACAAAGTCATTTTTAGACAATTTCTAGGTTCCCTATTGTTTTTGGTTAAAATCGGACCAAGGCTTCGGGGAGCTGCCATACAACTTTTTTGCACCAATATGAATTTCTTCAAAACTAATTATACTACGAGGCTGAAAACTACACACGGTTAGTTATATAATGAATCGAGCACTTATATGAAGTTTCAAAATGTTAGGGCCCCATTTATGGGGGGCTGCCATACAACTTCTTTGCACCAATATGAATTTCTTCAAAACTAATTATACTACGCGGATGAAAATTACACACGGTTAGTTATATAATGAATCGAGCACTTATATGAAGTTTCAAAATGTTAGGGCCCCATTTATGGGGGGCTGCCATACAACTTCTTTGCACCAATATGAATTTCTTCAAAACTAATTATACTACGCGGATGAAAATTACACACGGTTAGTTATATAATGAATCGAGCACTTATATGAAGTTTCAAAATGTTAGGGCCCCATTTATGGGGGGCTGCCATACAACTTTTTTGCACCAATATGAATTTCTTTAAAACTATTTATACTACGGGGATGAAAATTACACACGGTTAGTTTTATATTGACTCCGGCACTTATATGAAGTTTCAAAATGTTAGGGCCCCATTTTCGGGGGACTGCCATACAACTTCCTTGCACCAATATGAATTTCTTCAAAACTAATTATACTACGCGGATGAAAATTACACACGGTTAGTTATATAATGAATCGAGCACTTATATGAAGTTTCAAAATGTTAGGGCCCCATTTATGGGGGGCTGCCATACAACTTCTTTGCACCAATATGAATTTCTTCAAAACTAATTATACTACGAGGCTGAAAACTACACACGGTTAGTTATATAATGAATCGAGCACTTATATGAAGTTTCAAAATGTTAGGGCCCCATTTTCGGAGGGCTGCCATACAAAGTTTTCGATTCAATAACTGTGAATCTAATAAAGCTACAAGGTTAAAATTAAAATTGGGCAGGTAAATTAATAGGGCAAGTTACTTGGCAAAGTTGGACATCACTCGGACCATCGGACTTTTAGGGTGGGCCAATTTTTTTTTTTTGTTTTTTTTTTCTTTGTTGTTTTTTTTTTTTTTATTTTTTTTTTTTTTTTTTTAAGCTTAAGTTATGGGACAATGAATGAAAACTTTTTTTTTTTTTTTTGTGATTTTTTTTTTTTTTTTGTTAATTTTTTTTTTTTTTTTTTAAGCTAAAGTTATGGGACAATGAATGAAATTTTGTTTTTTGTTTTGTGACTTTTTTTTTTTTTTTGTTAATTTTTTTTTTTTTTTTTACGTCAAAATTATGGGGTAATGAGTTAAATGTATAAGAGAAGTAAATTACGGTTTATTTTATACACCATAGTGGGTATGCACGGGTATCTAAAAGTTGACAAGGGCAACTATAATCTTCCTCGTTTTATTAAAATTTTATTTTAAACGAGTTTTTTTTTTTGGGGTAAAAGATGACTCATCATTGTTTTGAACACCAACGCAAACATACATATATAAAAAGTTTTATTTTTAGTTATAATGTGTATAAAAAGAGCTGAAATAATTTCACAATTTTCAATCTGTTTTGAATAATCAAAAAGAAATGTTACAACAAAGCAAATAAAATTAGTTTTATTTTTGGAGATATTTTGGAATTTTTACAACATCAGTTTAACTGTAGTTTTATATTTAATTTAACGTACAAAATATTGTGAAGATTTTTTAATCATATATACATATATAATAATTTAATAACATTATTATAAATAAGACAATTATTTATTAAATTAATATTTTATTTAAATAAAAAAACAATTAAAAAGAGTTTAGTATAAAAAGAAAGAGAGAAAATTATTTTAAATTTTAAGTAAAGTAAAAAAAAAAATGAGAATGAATCCATCAGATACTCTACCATCATATGAAGAAGTTATCAATGAAAGGAATTTAGCAACAGGTACCTACATTATTAAATTTTTGCATTAAACTAAGTACATAATATATAATGTACATAAGTATATTAGAATTTGTGTAAAATAAGAATATTTAATATTTAACATAGTTTTTATTATTAGTTGCTTGATAGGGAATAAATAATTCGGGATGAAATATGAAAATATTTCAGAGGTTAATAAATTTTTAGTTTTAAATTAAAAAAAATCTTGTAGAATTTAAATTATTACTTTTGGGAAGGGGGGTCTTATATTTTTGTTTATTATTTATTCTTAATTAACCTTGTACAATTAAAATTTATAAAACATTTATTTAAAAAGTCTAAAAAGCTCTCGAATTTAAATATGATCTTATTATATGTATGTATATATGTAAAATATATTTTTTTTGAGTTGAAGACTTTTTTATTGAACATTTAATACTTTTGTTTTAGGTTATATTTTCATTTGTTTGAAGATAAGATTTGTTCATTATTTTAGGTAATCTATATACATATGTAGGTATGTGGCAGTTATTTTATTGTCTATATTTCCAGTTTTAATGCTTCTTTACTGTGACAACCTTTCAATGCTTTTATTTTAAACTTTTCCGATTATGTCTAGGTAAAATCAAGCGCAGAAATATATCAGACTAAAGAGGAAAAAATTTTCCTAATTTAAATTAAAAATCTTAAAATATTTTACCTTAAATAAAAAAATTAAGGGTTATTAGAAATGTGTCCCGGTGAGGTAATCTACCCAGGTAATATGTTTAAATTGAAAAAATGCCACATTTGCAATCTGAATTTGATCTTTTTTAGAACAAAATTTATGGGATAAAGGTAAATTAGATTTTATGCGATATAGCTAAAAAAAATTTTTAAGAGAAGTAGCCCAATTTGATTCATATAAATACTACCCCTCATATCAATACTTCAAAGTTCCAACAACCTATATACCAAATTTTGGATTTTATATATTTCAAACTGTTTCAACCCAAAAAAGAAATTTAAAAATATTTATATTTAAACTTGATTAAATTGTTAGTATTTTATTTTAAAAATATTTTTTTTTTAAAGTGTTCGAGGCCTTAAATTTGCATATCCCAAATCTTATATTTCCAAATCCTAATTCCTAATAATCCTTTCACTTCATTGTCTTCGGAACCAAGCTGTATAAAGATTTTTTATACATACATATCATAAAAATGTGTGAGTTTTCTTTGGTATGATTTATATTTAAATATGAATTATAATTGAATATATGTTCGAGGCCTTATTTTCGCATATCCCAAATCCTGTATTTCCCAATTTCAATTCCCAATAATCCTTTTACTTCATAATCCTCGGAACTAAGCTATACATTTGTATCACATAGTTCGTTTTAAAGTTTGGTTTTAAATGAGCTGTGGTATGTTAAAACAGCTCACTACCCATAGATACTACGCACAGTTCCAATAGCTGGCTTTCATATCTTTCCATACCATGCCTCCTAAAAAAAAATATATTTATGTTGAAACTTAATTGAAATTAGTGTTTAATTTTTCAAAACTATTTTTTTATACTATGTATAAGACTCTTTATTAATTTTTTATAATTTTTTTTAGAGGATCATCCATTAAGAATAAATGAAGAGCACAATTCTACGCTATCGAGGCGCAATATATTTGAACCAACTGAATCAAGAGTGGTAGCACCAAATTTAAAAGGTATATATAATTTTTATCAAATTAATTTTAATGATTAAATACATAAATTTATTATTTTTAACCAAGTATTAATATATATTCTATTTTTTTTTACAGCTACTGCATCACCTTGTATCGGTCCCAAATATTCAATATGTGGCAATTGCAAACAATTTATTAAAAATAAACTTGTTAATAAGAATAATTTTGGAACTTATATTTCAGATAAAATTTTATTTATTGTTGGGTAATTATATATTTTTTAAATAAAAACTAAGTTCCATTTTTAACTGAAAATAATGTGATAATTTTTTTTTTATATCATTTTAGGTATTTTTTTTGTAATTGTATTCCATTTTTTAAGTATGATTTGATAAGTTCTTCTAAGAATAGATACGTTTACTGTCCCAACTGTAATATTTATCTTGGAATTCCTAATCATGGCATTTTGACAAATCGTAGCATATGATGGAGGTTAAGACAATGAATGATGTGTCTCTCTAAATCCTAAGAATAAAGATAGTTTCAAATTTAAAGTTGAAATGAAAATTTTATTCTAAATTAAACTAAACCAAATAGTTTTTGAATGAAAATATTGAACTATATTGAATTAAATAAGTATTAAAATATTAAGATGATTTTACACTAGAAAATTATTAATTTATACAAAATATACCTTAGGTACATATATACATTATATTAAGATAAAAATTAATTTTTAAGTAATGAAGTGTTCTAATTTTGTGATTGTATTTTTTACCCACATTAAAATTTTTTTATAAAATTTATTTTTGTTTTTTTTTGTTTGGACTTAATTAAAAGTTTTTCAGTAAATTCATAGGTATATATTAATTCAACTATTTTCCAGAAATATCTTTTATCGACTATTCTTTCGTTTAGGTCTTCTATTTCTTGTATCGACTTTGCATAAATATTTCTTGGTTGGATCCTCAATTACCAATGACTTCAGTCGAATTTATTATGAAAGAATTTTGACGTTTTTTTGGATATAATCTAAGGTTAAATATTTACTGTTATTTGTATTTAAATTAGATAACTGTAGTTCCAGTTTTCTAGTAAGTTATAGAATGTGTCCTTTATAAAATACTGAACGCTTTCTGATATAAGCTCATAAAATATTTGATAAAAAAAATGTAATAAGTTCAAATTTAAACTCTGTAGGGCTTCAACATACTTGCAAATTCGTGTAAACGAATTTTTGTGCGAAGTTTTACCAAAATTTGGCGCCAGTTTTAAATTAAGGAATGCCAACATTTTAAAAAGTAAAATTGCATTTTACTTAACTTTCAAAGTTTAGATATACTCGTACATAATACTATACCTAACTGTTTTTACAAAATTTGAAATTAAATTGCTATTGGCTGCTTCGTTTAATTATACTAACAATATTTATATTTAATTTCTATTTGAAATCAATTTTTTAGTTTTTTTTACAAAAAAATTTTAAAATGTTACTATAAAGTTTCACACTGTTCATGTCTGTATTCGACCATCCGTTCATGCGTTTATAAAATTTTTTCACCTTTTGAAATAAAGAAAAAAAGTTTTAAGTTCCGGTAGGTATTCCAAAAAAAAATAATTTCATGGCTTTTTAAATTGATATAAGAAAAGTCCAATATAGGTGTTATATTTTCAATCTGGAAACAATTAGGGGCAGTTAATTTTACGAGTTCTAAGGGGTCAAAAAATGTAAATTTGCAATATTATTGAATACTAGTTAATACATATAAATACAATAAAGTATTGTAAACGGTTTTTCTTAATTACAAAATGAAAGAAAATGTTTCTCAAATTATTTGTCTTATATGATAACATTCTAACAAAAGTTATAATTATTTTTCTGGTTTTCGACTCGACTGAGATACCATTCACCATTGAGTTCAAATTAATGGCATATATTTAATAATTATAATAAATTCAATAATTAATAATTATATATCTTTAATAAAAAATACATTAATACATTTATAACAATGTAAATAAATGCAAAATATAAACAAAAAAAAGAATTGTAACTATTGAAAATCTAAGACGTTCTACATGTTATAAGACCTAGTATATATGATGTTAAAATTGTATGTGGAATTCAATAAGACTAATTCTAATAATTAGAATATAATGTGATACCCTGTTCCAAAATGTACCTATGGTATAGACAGGCTTATTAGCCTAACAGTTAAACAGTTAGCATTTCAAAAAAAAAAAAAAAAAAAAAAAATTATAAATAATTTTTCAATATACTCTTTACTTTATGGAACGTCATTTGAGTAAATTGAAAATATATAAATAATAATTTAAAAATAGGTACTACATTTTATTATAGAACGTTATTTAATGTTAAAAATTAATGTTTTTTTTTTTAAATCTTTTGATTTTTTTCATAGAATTTCTATTACCAGTTACCACTATTACCTACTTACTTGTTATTTTTGTTAGATTAAAAGTTTACTGATTTATTTTGACATTTCAATCTACGGTAAAAAAAAACAGATTATTACAGTGATGACAACTTAATAAAAAGTAAAACAATATTTTATCAGTTATATGAAATTTAAAAAGTAAAAAATTAGCATTAACATAAACACAGAATTGTTTATTTACTTTTTTCAAAAGCTTTTATTGTGTTATTGTTTTGTACATTTGTGTATGTGTGTATATTTTCGTTTAAAGTATAGAAATTAATTATCACTTTTTAAAAATAACCTTGATTAAGCAACAGGTATTAACTTTATTAATTAATTTCATTTTATTATACCTACTGATTATATGTATAATGATTTATTTTAAATTAAAAAAGTTCTTTCAAAAATTTGTTAATCAAGTTTAAATTCTTGTCTATATTTTTATTTAATGATTAATAAAAATTTAAATATTATTAGGAACAAAGTAATCAAATATAAATAACAAAATTTGTTTTGTTTTTTGTTTTTTTTTTTTTTTAAACATAAACACATCGTTTAACGTTGGTACGTCAATCTAATTGTATTTACAATTGTGTACTCACTATCCACTACTCAGTACTCAGCAGTCGTATGTAAACAAAATTTTCAATTTGTTGGTGTGTTTTAAGAGAAATTGAGTAATTACGTAGCTGCTATTGTTCTTTTGAATAAGAAACTCAAAAATATTTTACATTACATTACATTACATTCCATTAATGCATTATAAATACAATAGGTAGGTACACGTACAACTTACATATACCTACATATATATTTTATAGGTACCTTAAACTTTTATTTTAATTTTCTGAGTCATACGAGCATTAATAAAAACAAAAATATATTATATATGTATATTGTATATATTTTTTAACAATACTTAAAAGCTTTTAACAATAAACTTAAATTAAAAAATTTTAAGTTTAGTAGTAAATTTTGTTGAGTAAAGATATTAATATCGTATACAATCGGACTGTTGTGATATAAATTATATTAATAAAAATTTATATTTAGTATTCGTGTACAATTTTAATTTTTACTATATATACAATATAAATTAATTTTATTAAAAATATAATTAATACTTTTTTTAAACATTAAATTTGGGGGAAAAGTCAAAATTTGTCAAAATTAAAAAAATTTGTTTTGTTTATTTATTTTATTAAATGGATAGACCAATTGGTGATTTATCAGATTTACCACCATCATATGAAGAAGCAACTGGCAGAGCTCTTAAAGGTACATATATCAGTTTTAAATTTTAAAGAATTAAATTGTAATTTAGGTTAGTTTTAATTCCTTTTAATGATTAAAAATAGATTTTTTTTTTTAAATTAAATTTAAATAGCCATTAATTTTAGAATTCTAAAATTAAAAAAAAATGTCACGTGTTAGTACAAGTTTTTATAATTGTAATAATTTGTTTGTTTTTGAAAATTATAAAAATTTATAAACAATTTTATAATGTTACAACAACCAGTGCTCATACCAATTTAGTGGTGATTAATACGTTACCATTTTATCAATGTAAACAATTTTAATTTATTAAATAGGTACCTACCTAGTAATTTTTAAAATTTTTTGACGACTTTTGAATTTTTTGACGTAAATAAATTTTAATTTGATGCAACAACGAATAACTAATGAAAGGGTTGCATTTCAAGGAAAATATATATTTAAATATTTAAAATAAATATTGTTAAAAGCTTAATTTACATCACATTTCAAGGTTATTGTAAATTTTTAGTTCATTTTGTATAATTAATTTTGATTTATTATTATTTTTTTTTTGTTATTATTAAATTTTATATTTTAAATAATTATAATAATAATATACTATCTATTAATAATATAAAAAATACATATATTCATTGTTTAATAGATTCACAATCGATTTCAGAATCTCAACAAAGAAGTACAATTGAACAAGAAAGATCATTACAATCGGGACAAAATTTAATATCACATTCAAACTTAAACAATACACCACAAGTACATGTTGCCAGAACTCTAATTTATAATGATCCAAATAGAATTGATTCAAGGCAATTAGTAATACGAAAAATACCGACAACAACTAACACATCAGCAAATGGTAATTATATATATATACATATTTTATTATTTAATTTAAAAATAATTACCTTTTGTATTAATTTTAGGTTCATTTTTTAATGGTTTATATGTAGCTGGTACTGTATGTCCAAATTGCAGACAACATGTACGATTTAGGCATACAACAGAAAGTAATCTTAAGACACATGCTTTGGCTTTCATTTTATTTGCTTTAGGGTTTGTAGTTTGTTTTTTTTTTAAACAACATCATCCCTATTCTAAATTCCCTCGTAGACTTTCTAGAAAAAATTGGCTCCGCTACGAACAAAAAATTTAGGTGATTCTAAATTCCCTAGTAGAAAATTAAATTTGCAATGTCAACTTTGACGTTTGAATTCATTTTTTTAAGTAAAAAATATGATTGTTTTCAATTTTGTAGTATTAATTTTTGAAAAGAGAATTTTTATGTACAGAAGTGAACTGATCACGAAATATAATGAAGTACGATTGTACGAATATGGTACGAATGAATATTTATTTCGTAGATTTTTACAGTTTTCGTAACTTTAAGTCGGAATTGAGAATCACTTTTTCGTAGATTATCTTCGACTTAGCCGTATCAGGGAATTAAGAATAGGGGTGCATATCTACTTATATAATATTTATATTGTGAAGTAGTACAATCTTTTTATAATTTAATTTTTAAATTTATTTTCTTTTTTTTAGATGTTTTGTATGTAGTTGCCTTCCATACCTTATGAGTTCTTGTAAGACTGTACATTTTTATTGTTCGAATTGTAATTATTATTTAGGATCATGTGATGGTTTTACTGGACAACGTTTATAATTATAGATGTTAATAACTTTAAAGCAATATTTTTTATATAAATTATTTTAAGTATAAAACATGAAGCTCAAATATGTTGTATAACATTACTGTGTTAAAAATAATTGTTCCTTTTTATTCCAATTTATTGTATAATTAATATATTCCCGAAATATTAAAATAAATCGTATATGTGATTAATTTTATTTAATATATTTAAAAAAAAAACATAGTTTAATTTTTTCTTTTTGTATTGCTAAATGTTAATATTTTAACTTTAAAAAGGTACATTTGCACCTACATACCTTGTTTGCTATTTTTTCTTAAATCAATAAAAAACAATTGAATATATAAAAATATTTTTATAGCAGATGTTGAGATAGTATATTAAAAAAATTTTGATTAAAAATATATTGCGTATCTAACCAATATAATATGGTGTATTTACAAAAACTGTTTTATATGTTTTGATTAAAAATTTCAAAATTGACGCAGACGCGTCATATATTTTGATCATCATTAATATATAAATACAGTGTACATAGAATTAATAAATTTGCATATACAGGGCTTATTTGGATCGGCTGATTTGAAATGCTTATAAATTTTTAGTTTTGTATTTGTCATAGATATTAAACAACTTTATAAACGAAGGGCATTTTTATTTAAAAAGATATGTCAATAAATGAACTGTCAAATTTGGGGTACAGAAAATCCGAGAGTAGTGCTTCGGCGACAAAAACATAACCTCGGATGCACTGTTTGGTGTAAAGCTTAAGCTTATAGAGAATCGGTTTCATTTTCGAAAATGAAATTGAGGATCTAGAATCGACTCTGGGAACTACTCTGATATTTAATTTTCGATTTCTTACATTCGGTAGTTCTCAATAATCGTGACACATGGCTCTACCAAGAATTTATTCGATGATATTAAATTATTTTTTGAAATTATTCGGTTTGAACTGGCTGGGTGGCATGGTGGTTAGAGTGCCGACGAAAGGCCCGGGTTCGAATCCCAGTGAAATTAACTTTTATGTGTCTTTTCGACTGGACTCACTTACCATTCGCTATTCGGAATTAATAATTATCTTTAATAATAATACTTTAATATAACAATATAAACAAATAATTTAATTGAATAATATAACTCACAGTTATAGAATACCATATAACTTAAATACAAAATTATTACAATATAAACAAAACAGAATTGTATTTATTGAAAATATAAGACATTTTTACATGTTATAAGGCGTAGTACTATCTCATGTAAATTGTATGTTGATATCATTTGATCAGTTCTAATAAGATTATAATATTTTCTTCTGTTCCGACATGCAAAAAGTTCAGTAACTGCCAAAAGAAAAATGCAAGCCATTTAAATGATGTCATTTTTCATACTTAACTTAATAAAAATTTATACTTTTTTCAAATCAGTCACTTGCACTTTGTCCACCCTGTATTAGTATTTTTTTTCGTAATTAATATTTACTGTCATTTTTATTACGTTATATTTTGATCTCAATCTCCAAATTTTTCATTTTATTTTTATAAATGAATATAATTAACAGTGTATTAAGATTGACAATAGTACAAAAATTTAAAATTTTCATTAATTTATAAGCCATGGAAAACAAAGCCATTAAAAAATTCAAAATAACTATTGGTTATTTATTTATTTCCTTATTTATTTAGTTCTTAAATATCCTGAGCGATGGTGCTGTTGACATTTACGGTAAATTTTTATGCAATGTTGCCAACAATAAGAAAAATATGGTAATTTTTAATTTTTTATATAATATTTATATTGAAAACAAATCAAAATATTTTGATATGTGATTAGAAGCTTTTTTGTTCTAAAGTTGATCTTTAAATTTATAATCGTAGTTTAAGGGGTGGATTAGTATCAAGCATTGCTGTTAGTTCTGTTATTAAATTATTTTATTCTTCATTTAAGTTTTATTAAAGTGTTTTATATTAAATATTAGGACTAAATAATAATTGTAAAAAAAAATACATAAATTTAATTAATTTAATAAAATTAATAGAATATTAAATGGATCTATCTGCGCCACCTCCATCGTACGATGAAGTCATATTGGGTTTTACCACAGGTAAATATTATGATTGTGCGGTTTACAAAATCAAAATAATAAGTGAATTTAAATGATGTTTTATGAATAAAACATTAAAATTATTAATATTAAATTTAAATTACAAAAATTATAAATAAAATTATAGAAATAAATTATAATTTATTTTTTTAAAATCAAAAACTGTTTTCGTTATAATTTGAGATATAGAATTTATAACTCAAAAACTTTTTACAAATTTTAAAAATGTTCTTACTAAAATATTGAAGCTGTTAAAGTTAATTTAGCTGCAATTGATAAGACTTTGTAATAGGGAGTTTTAATAAAATAGCTCAATTTATGCACAGGTTGCAAACGAGCGTTTTTGATAAGAAAGAGATATTCTTAATGCGTTAAAAAAGATTATATACAATGTAAAAATAATTAACAATGCTATAAAATTAATGATAATATTTAACCCATAATATGGCCTTAATAATGGAATGTTTAAGTTATTGTTTACCTTATAATCTAAATTGTTTGTAATATTCAAAGTATAAAACCAAAATAATTCAAAGTTTATATAGTAAAATAATCAGATGTTGTTGCAATTTATAATCATGTATTGATTAGGGAATTTTTTAATTATGTACATATGATTATCACTTATCAGTATATAATATATTTATACTTTTTTATATACATTTTATATAGCTAAAAGTTTTATGGTACAAGCATTTTTCAAATATAACTATATTAAATGCAGAAAATATCTTTCATTTTATTAAATTGATTCATAAAGCTTTTAAAAGCATCTAATCATCTGGTTCTGCATATTTTTAAAAGCTTACTTAAAATTAATATTCGTATAACGTATACCGGTATTTTTTTAAGCTTTTAATTTACTTAATCCTGTTTTTGAATATTTTTTTAACGTTGCTCATATAATAATTGGCTTAAGTTAAGTCAAATTGTATGAATTATATAATAATTGGCTTAAGTTAAGTCACACTGTATACATTTTTCGAAAATAATCAAATAACCATATAATATTTAAATATTACATTATATTTAAAAAAAATTTTATTTAATATTTCTATTTATTTGTGATGTTTTGTAGCTTATTCTTCAACAAATGAACCTATTCGATTGCAACCACTTAGAACTCCAATAGATTTTAGAACACGACAAACACAAACAAATAATTTACAACAAACACAAATTCAACAACCATGTTCACAACAGGGAAGAGAATTTACCTATGAAAATGTACCTATCCAAGCTCTAAATCAAGTACATTCAAGACCACCAGAGCAATTTGGCGTAATAAGACCACGTTTAAGTAATTAATTCTTAATTTATTTTTAATTTTAATATTTTAAGGAAACAAAAAAACATTTTTTTAACTTACAGATGGAAATATATTAGGTAGAAAATCCGAAAGTTATCAATGTCCGTATTGTGGACATAACATTCAAACAAAAATTTCTGCTGTAATTAATGAAACAACTCATGTTGTAGCATTTATGTTGTGCGTTTTAGGGTAATTTTTTTAAATAATTTAATTTTAATTAATTTTGATTTATTTTTTATTTATATATTTATAGGTGTCTTTTATGTTGCTGGATTCCATATTGTGTTAACACTTGCAAAGATATAAAACATTTTTGCCCAGATTGCCATTCATTTCTTGGACTAAATGATGTTGATGAAGTTTCTTGAATTTTATATCGGTTATGTCGTATTTAATCGTTCGGTTTTGTATCGAAATATAGATATTTCATTTTTTTTAGTATGTATTGTATTATAATTTTTATATTTATGAAATAGTTTGTGTAAGATAAAGTGTATAATTTAGGAAAAAAATTAAAGTCTTATAGTGTTCATTAAAAAATTAATATGTATTTAGTGACATAATATAAGAGCTTATGAACAAATTTCAATTCTTTTTGAATATTTTCTTCTATACGAACCGTAATATGTGAATGTCGGAACATGGGGAATTGTAACATGAGATAGTGCTACACCTTATAACATGTAGAAATTTCTTAGATTTTCAATAGAAACAATTTTATTTATATTGTAATAATTTTGTATTTGAGTTATATGGTATTCTATAACTGAGAGTTATATTATTCAATTAAATTATTTGTTTATATTTTGTATTTGTTTGTAATAAACAAAAACACGTTGTTCCTTCGTGTAACGTTCCATATTAACTAACCGGAATGTATTTAGAATATACCTAAAGAAACCTCGTATAAAAATTCCAGGTAGAAAAAACATGGCGGCAAAATCAAAATGATACCTCAATTTTGAACACCCTTTATTTGTTTATACTGTTATATTAATGTTTTTTATATTAAAGATATATAATTATTAGTTATTGATTAAGCCATTAATTTGTACATAATGTTGAAACCCCAACCAAATGAGTAGCTGAGTAGATTAGAAAACCTGATAAAAGTTTTTTTAATTTTCACTGGGACCGAGTTCGAATCCCATGAAAGGTCGGCACTCTAGCCACTGTGCCACACAGTCACATTATCATAACTTAATCAGAAGAATAAGGTGTTGCAAAGTTGATAGTTGTTCTAAATTATAACTTCCAATAAAGAGAAGAATCTTTCTTATATATTAAACTTTTGTAGCGTAGTAAAACTTATATAATATGAGACTATTTTAAAACTTATATAGTCCTTTCCATATATAATATTTAATAAACACCCTCAATGTTGAATTTTTTTTGTTTTGAAATTCTTAATTTTTTTAAGGAAGTGACAAATCAAGGTTTAAAGGTATATCAAATTAATTATATCCACAGCTTGGATTCGTTTATTGAACTCTTATGGATTGCCGGTCACTTAGGAAAAGAATTAAACGGTTACTCTCTTATCATATAATAATTTAGTTTCCGGATTTTAATTACAGGTTAATTATTAACTATGATTTAATAACTGTTCTAAATATTTATTAAAAAGATTTTAAATAAAACAGTTGTATTTATAAAATAATTTAAAACTTGCATTTGTTTTCTTCCAAAAATAACAAAATCCGAAATAAATTTCAAAATTGCAAAATTTACATAAATGTGGTTTCGTGATTAGACACCCCAAATGCATTTATTTGCATAACCCTAAAGTTATGTAGACTTCATAAGATATTGTAAATATGCATAATATGATACGATATATATACAATTAAAATTTTATTTGTAAAAGTTATTTAAAAACGAAAAAAATAATGATTGCCCATTATCTCAAATACTCCAAGCATATACAATATTTAAAATACAATATTGCTGTAAATTTCAATCGAGAATTTACCAAATTTATCGAGAATCTATCCAAAACTTTGCAAAAACATTTCAACCTAATTTCATGACTTTAGCTCTATGAATTTGATATCACATATCTAAATTGTCATTTAGTCTTAGAATCTTAACAAATCCATATAACTCACAAAAAATTTTACAATTTGTTCTATATACTAAATTTGTAAAACTACATCTCTGAAGCTTAATGAAATTTAATTTTTGCTGGTATTTTCAGAAATAGGTTTGATAAATTTGATCATATTTTTGATAAATTATCTCTTGAAACTTTTCCTTATAATTTAAATCATGAGATAATGTATTGAAAGTTGAAATATCGTTTTTTAATTTACCTATTTCAATTTTTATTATGTCACTAATAAATCTTTTATTGTCTGTGTTGAAACTAATTACGGTGTTGTTGAGTGATTTAAAATTCTTTTCCATTTCCAAAAAGTTGGCAGGGTTATTTTTTTCAACTTCCATTAATTTAACAATTGTTCCTTGCTTGGAAGTTGTCTCTAACAACATTAATATTCTTACTGATTGCACGAGAAAATTGTCTGAGAGGATTTAAAATATATTTTAAATTTTAAAAAATTAGAGCAGAAAAAATACGTTTAAACTGAATAAAATTTTGGACTTGGTAGAGGTATGTATAATGGTTCTTGTGAGCACATTCATAATGCATAATAACGGTTATTTAAGTTTTGTAAGAAAATAATTATTACGGTACATAAAACTGATTCAATGGAATTTAAAAAAAAAATAAATATTATTGTAATTTTGACAAGAAGTTTTTAAAAGTTTTAAGTTTCACAAATTTATTTTCCAAAAAATTTTGAAAGCATTTGGAAAGCTTTAAGCAGGGTTGCCATTCAGAAAAAAATTTTGTTACCAAATTGGTTTTAAAAAGTTACCAAATTGATAAAAAAGTTACAAAAATACCTCGGATACAATGCTTTTGCCTGATATTAAAATATATTAAAATAAAAAAACAATTATTCATATATGCAACATAAAAACACAAACAAAACAATTCATATATATACGTATACATAAAAACGAAGTTCAAGTTGATGGATCTGATTGTTCACAATCCCCTACACCCAATCCACTTATACGGGCCCTAGTAGATTCATTTTCTTCTTCTACTTCAACAACCCGGATATTTTTCACAATATATCTGCAGAAAATAGTTCGTTATTTGTATATTAAATTATTTTAACAAATTTATTAATTAACTTTCCATTCTAACATATTTATACAAAGTTTGATTGAAATGAATTTATAAAAATTAAGTTTTAAAAAAAAAAAGGGTTTCAGAAATTTAAAATGTTAACCTTTAAATAAAATATAATTTAAAATAAAACACGAAATTCAACAAAATAACTCGAATCTAAATAATATTTCGCTTAAATTTTAATGTTCATACAATAAATACTATTTATTAACTACTTATGTTTTATTACGCTCATAACAAAATCAATATCGCGTATAGATAGACGCGATTTGAGCGATTTGCAGTTACACAACCAAATTCATTGTTTTGTAGGAACATATGTATAATATAATTTAGAATTAGGTAGGTAGGTTTAACTATGATCTTAATTATATTTTGAAGTTATTAAAAAATTACCAAATCACCAAAAATATTACCAACTTACCAAAACCAAAATAATTTTTAAAAAATTACCAATTTTGGTAGAAAATTACCAAAGTGGCAACTCTGGCTTTAAGCTGTTCAAGATGAGTATGAAATAAATGATGAGATGAGAGAGAGAAGAAATTTCCTTTACTTTGATAAATATTTGATCAAACAATTTAGTGTAATAGCAATTGTAGCAGTCTTTGCAGTGTGATGTTAATATCGCAAAGTTGATATTCAAAATAATATAAATTATTATTTAAGATTTTTAGTTAATAATAATTTAATTATTGTCCGTGTTATGATTACTTAAAAACATTAAAAATAAATAAATAATGGATATCCAAAGTGAAGATATAACAGATCTACCACCATCATATAATGAAGCTGTCCTAAATGAGGTTAAAGGTATATTTACATATGTATTTGATTTTGTATATATAAAAAAAAAATAAATATTTAATTTAAATTTGTAAGTTTTTATAAATAAATTAATATCATTTTATGTTAATATGATTTTATTGAATTCAAAATATTAAAATTATGCTATAGACTAAGATAATTGAACTTTTGTTATTTATTTTTTTTTTTTTAATTTTTAAATTTACACCATGTTTTGTTGTTTATTTATGAAATTACTTAACAAGTTATTTGTATTTTAATTTTACTTTTTTAGGTCTCAAAATACTTTGACAACTCCATTACTATGAAATTTGACAACTCAAATACTTTGACAATTCCATTAATTCCATTACAATGGAAAATTTCATGAATTTTATATTTAAGAAAGAAATTCAATTCAATACCTTCTAATTGGTGTATTTCGCATGGAACTCAACGATTTTTTGAAAACAAAGCTTAAAAATTCTTAAACAGTGGTAATTACATTTTAAAATTTCTTTAAGATATGTATACATTTTAATAACGGTTAAATCCGAAAATATAGGGGAAGCTTTAAGACTTATAGGTATATACGTAATACGTAATGAGTCATGGTTAAATGTTTTTGATTACAATAATAAAAATTAATTTCTCATATAAAAATAATAATTTTTATATAAATAAAATTCATTTCCAAGTTTAAAATTTTCAATATTATTGTTTAACAAATTTAGTTTTAAATTCTAGAGTTATTTTTTTCAAAATTTTTCTTTAATTATGTTGTTGTTTTTATATTTTATGTTTGTCAAATATTCAAATATTTGTAAGGTTGCCATCAGTGCAAAATTAAATTGCTTTTTTTTTTTTAAATTATGATTATTTTTTTATTTAATTTTTCATAAAATATACTAACATAGTTTAATGTTGTTGTTATTTTTTAATATGGCATAGCACTCTATGTTCAGTCTCATACGTAGGCCTTTAAATCCGTCTTTTATCCTAATTACCAATATTTATTTTAATTTATCATATTTTTTATATTTTACGCCATTGTCATCGAACTCAGTCCCTCCACCATATAAACGGCTTATATAGTTTAATACTTTCAGTATTATGAAAAATTTGTTTTTTGGCTTTACAATTTTTTAAACTTCATTGTACTGCATTTATTTCTTAAATTAATTTTGAATTGCATTAGGGACGAGAAAATATTTTATGGTTAAGATGTTATGTTTTTCTTTTAGACAAAATTTTGAATAAGAATTTAAAGTTGAAAATATATAATACATAGGTATAGCAATTTATTTAGAGAAATTCAAATCAAATATTGCAATAAAAATTTGATTAATTTTAATAATTAAAAAAAAAAAACAATTGAAAAACTTATTTTATTAAATTCAAATTTATAAATGATTTATAAATTTCATTTTAGGTAGACAGCAAAAGCAACAGCAACAGCAACAACAACAGCAACAGCAACAGCAACAGCAACAGCAACAGCAACAGCAACAGCAACAGCAACGGCAACATCAACAAGAACAGGTACATTTACAATCACAAAATCCAGATTTACAATTCTCAGCCGAAATTCCAGAACAACGGCACGCTTTTGGTAAAAAAAAGTTATAATATTTTGTACGTTAAAAAAAAACTTAGTTGAATTTTATTTAATTTTAGAACAATACATGTTAGGTAGAAGACCAATGTATCTTCAATGTCCAAATTGCCAACAAACTATTCGAACAAAAATTAGTGGTTCATATTGTAAAACGACACATCTCATAAGTGCTATGTTGTGTGCTATGGGGTAAAAAAATATAATTTTTTTTCTTAAAACATAAAATTTTTAACTTGAAGTATAATAATTTTATTTGTTTTTTAATTTTAGGTGCTGCTGTTGTATTTGGGTTCCTTATGTTTTAAGTTCATGTAAAGATATTAAACATTTTTGTCCTAATTGTAATTTTTTTGTTGGAAAAAAAACTCTAACTTCAGATGATCGAAGATTTATTTAGGTCATTTTAATCATAAATAAAATAAATTTTTTAGATGTAAGCGCCAATATTTTTTTTTCTAGTTGTATATATTTTATTTCTGTTTTGTAATGTTGAATAATTGGGTTAATTTTTATATTATGTAAGTTATATCAATACAATATATACATTCGATTTTTTAAAACATATATTAATTGAGTTATTTATTAGGTTTTAAATAATTATAATTGTAAAATGGAGTACAGTTAATTCTTTTATAATGTGGTACTCCAATTAAGCGAAGTGGCAAATTGGCATTTCGCAATTAAAAAAATATAAACAAATTTTATGCTATTTTTAAAATTTGAATTACTTTAAGAGGTCATTACATTGATGAAAAGAATTTTGTAAAATGTCATAGCTGCTTTAAAATCTCTTATAAGTACCTAATGTAAACTTGAGAAAGATCGCAAGATGACGAAGACGAAGAAGTAAGTTACGGATTGTTATTTAAAAATAAAAAGGCAGCAATGAAGAAAAATATGAAAAATATGCACATATAAGCTTGAAATTTATTAATTTTATTTTATTGAAACTTTTTTGAAAACCTAAAATGGTTTGTTAAATTTGCGGTAATTTTTTAGAATATTTGATAATGAAATGTTAAATTTTAACTGAAGTATGTTTTGATTTGAATACTTAAAAAAATTATCCTTATATCTTTACAAGTGAACACTGTAAATCCCACACCGATAATTGTATATTTATTTGCTTATTTATGCACAGTCTCCTACCATGCCCCTCTTTTTCAGGTGTGGCAGGTATTTTATTTTTAATCATATCTAATAAAAAAATATGGTGTACATTATAATAGTTTAATAAGATGTCCAAATGGGCAAAGGACTATTTTTTTGTCAGTCGTTATTTACTATTGTCTAGCACCACAACAAACAAATAAATAAATTGTATATGATACACCGCTATAGAAGGTGTACCGAAATACAACCATCTGATTTACATAATTATAACCGGACGCTGAAAATAAAATCAAGAAGGCAAAAGGATCTAGGAAGATATGGCGATTACCCCAAATTAATAGAGTTACTAAACTTAGGATTTTTGAAGCATGCGTAAAATCAGTCTTGCTGTATGGCAGTGAAACATGGTTGGTCGCAGAGTAAATAGTCCAAAAACTTCGGACATTTTTGCATAGATGTGTGGGCATTACTAGTATATTTAGGATATTGTGACCACGGAGATTTCCCAGTCAAGAATAGAGGAAAATGAAAAGACATAAATTTATATAACTGATCATTAGGGAAAGAAAGTATAAATGGATTGGCCATCTAAAACCACATCAAAGACCTAGTAAAAAAATAAATCGAAGAAGCAGGAAAAACGTGGACGCAAATCAAGGCGCTAGCACAAAATAGAATAAGATACAGAGACTTTGTTCCATCAGCGAGAAGAAACGGCGAAAAAATTAGTTTCACTCTATCTGTTCGGGTGTTTACAAAATTTCTATACCGTTTTAAAAAAAGCAATGAAATTAAAAATACTTTAAAAATTTATAACATCTGTTAAAACTTATCAAAATAATAATTAATTAAATCACACTATATATTTTAGTTTTGTTTTATGAAAGAGTTAATTATTATTAAGTTAACATCAATATAATGAGTACAACATTTATTTTAGGTACTGCGTAACCTTGCGTAACCATACAGACATGAAAACTGCATCAGCTTCTTTATAGTTAAATATATTTAGAGATTTCTTTGATAAAGCTGCTAAACTTCGTTATGAAATTTTGCCAAGAGATAATATAGTTCAAATAATAATACTATTCAAATGTTACCTAATACCTATATATGCCTATAAATATAATCATTTTCAAATAATAGAAAATGAAAAAAAAAAATATATATATTTATTTCATTTAGAGACCCTGTAATTAAAGAGAATTTCATAATTGATATATGTAGGATGCCTTAAAGTTGGCTATTTTTTTTTAGTTTTGGCTAAAATTTATCTTTAATGAGAGTTAAGATTTTACCGTCTTTTTATGTTCAAGCTACCAATGGGTACTCACAAATATTAAATATTTGTAGATTAATTTCTTTTTACAACTTATATACAATAATAATTCCTGGCATATAATTGTATGGTACTAAAGCATAAGTTTCAAAACATTTTTTTGAAAGAGCCATGTTAGGTATTTGAATACGGTTCAGCGGGGGAACGATTTTTTTTTTTAAATTTGTAAATTGCTCTAGTGTAAAAATCTGTAAAAATCAATTAGGTTTTTAATATATTCATCAGCTCGAAGTTCAATAAACCACACAGTCAAGTGAATTTTAAAATAGTCTAATTTCTATAACATTTGCGTCTACATCTGCAAACCGTTTTTAAAATTGCTGTTTTGAAATTTGAAAGAATGAAAATTGCGAAAGATAAAGTAAATTTGCTATGCACATTTTTATACAATTTTTCCTAGAAAGGCATATGAGTGAAGTTCTAATTTTTTATTTAAAAAAATCGAAAAGTGTCAATTTAACTTAAAGGTTTTCATATGAAAAAGGCCAATTTCCAGATTTAGCTTGGTATGATACATATCTATTTCATTCCTGATATCATAGAAGTGTGAAAGTACCTTGCCAGCAAATTGCAGAAAGACAAAGCCAGCAAATTGTAGTTTAGTATGTTAATTCAAGATATTCAGAATCGGATTCCTCCAAAAAAGACTTTTAAATTGGCGATGATTAAGTATGCAACCGAATAAAATTTACTATTGAAATTGCTGGCTTCAAGACACAACTCATATATCAATGTGTTTTAAACAAAGTGATTGTTGATTGATAATGAGCTTCCTTTTTTTTTTAATTTTTTTTTTTATATTATTTTACTTTAGAAAAAAGCCTTACAAAACAAGTTTTAAATTGAAGTATCTTACAACTAAATCTTAAACCTGTGGTTCCTTTTTTTAGTTTAAACATCTTGTTTATTACTTTTATACTTGTTATTTTTCTTTTTTTCATATGGAAAATTAATTTAATTTTATTATATTTAAGGAAAAATTAAAAAAAACCTAAAATAACTTATTAGGTTAAGTTAGTCTTAGTTTTGTTTAAAACTTAAGACTAACTTAACCTAGCCTTCAAACTAAACCTAAAACTTACACTAAACTTATGCTAATGTTAGATTTAATATCTATTTATTATGCTTGATTATTAAGCCACCAAATGTGATTATTTTGAATTTTTAGGATAAACATGGCATATTTAAATGCATTTGTCTCTACGTTATGAGGATTATATTCGATATACGTCTATTATAGAGATATAATAGGGGGACATGTTCGTGTTCTTTAAATATAACCTTTTGAATCAAGATAAATATTTTTAATATACTTATCATTATGGTAATATATATGTGATATAAGACCATTTTCTTTTGTATTAATATTAAGTGATCTTTCAAAGTGATTACGAATTAATTTAATTAAAAAATTATCGAATTTTACAATATTAGCCTTACTACGCTTGTAATCCTATTCAGGTTTCCTATGTAGATTTACGCAGGCTCTTATACATTTGCGTTCAAATTTTCTTAATTTCTCCATTAGACTTGCACTTTTGTTGAACCAAATGGGTCCAGCCTATGATATAACAGGTCTAATAAGAGCTTGGTAAGCTAAAATTTTTACTAATGTTAGATTTTTAATGTTACTGCTGGTTTTAACGACAGTACTCCTATCCTAAAAAGAATTGTTTCACATTTATCTATGTTCATTTTTAGTAACCATATACTTTGCAATAATCATTGGTAAGATTAAACTGTTATTACCAGCGTTATTACCAGCCGCATAAATAATCAAATCGTCAACAAAAGCTATTGTATAATAAGAGCCCTTAATTTTTGTAAGTAGCTCTAATAATTCTGTTATGTATATTAAGGAAAGAATCGGTGAATTAATAGTACCTTGTTTAATACTATGAACAAACATTGATTTTGGCATTTTTGATAAGCCCAACTAACCTCTTTTATTATTTATTTATGTATGATATTAACGGTTATCAGTTTGTTTTAATATTATTTTTCCAAATTTAACTTTACATTTCACATCACATCTCATTAATTAATATCATAAATAATATAATAAAAATTTGGTATAATATAATAAATATATTGATTATATATAAAAGTAAATATGATTTTGCAGAGGGCTAGTTAGGAGACCTTTGTACTAAAGTGTAATTTCCTAAATATTCTGAATAAAAATTGATACCAAATATTGTTACAAGTTTTATAATTCTTCTGAGACAATTACAAAAATTTTACTGAGCTCAATTACATTAATTGACTATAAAATTAATAATATTTTAGTTATTTAATTTAAGTAGTTATTTTAGTAATATTTTTATTGTCTATAATATAGTACCTATTAATTATAATTAAAAGCTTTTTCTTATTTGAATTAAATTATATTTTCTATACACACAAATATGTTTGTGTGTTTACTGTTTATACATAATAAAAGAAAGTATTATGTACATATGTGTTAGAAATGGAGCGCTTAAATTTTTATGTCTATTGATGTATTTTTAACGAAATATAAAAAGCTTTAAGTTTATTTTTATTTATAAAAATATTTTCGTTATATTTTTTTAAAAAAATATCCGTTTATATATTAACTTTAATTTTTTATTTATTTTATATTTGTTTTTTTTTATTGTTTTTTTTTTATTGTAATAATCTTCGTTATGTTTTAGAATTTATTTTCTTTCATTATTTCCTTAAAAAAAATAGATTTATTTATTTTTTTTATTTTTTTAAAGATTCAGTAACAAATTTGACGTGTTACCTATAGCAAGTGAAAATAATATTTACTTAAAAAATATTAATTTAAAAAAAAAATATTTATAAAATGTAATTATATATTATATTATATTATTATCATATAACTATATTTATGTTTTTGTTATTTTTTACACTATTATTTTCTATAATTAATTTTAAAAAAAATTAATTAACATATTTAAGAGATTAATTTTATTGCAATTAAAAAATTGATTATTTAAAGCGTTAATTAAACTCGGAAAAATATTTAATATAAAAAGAAATTACAAAAAAAAATAAATTAAAATAAAAAAAATAAATTAAATTAAATGAGATAAAACTAATATTAACAATTAAAAATTAATATACATATTATAATTGTAAATATATAAATATATACTATACTTAACTAATTAATTTAAAAGTATAATATAAAATAAAAATATACCTTAAAAGAGTTACTATAAGATAATACATTTATAGTATATTTTTTTAAATAAAATAATTCAAATAATTAAATTATATATTTAAAAAAAAAATATATATATATATATTAATAATAATTTACAGTTAATTTTTGAAAATTTAAAAAAAAAATAATCTTTTTAAAAACCGCAAAAAAAAATTAGTTACTAAATTAGTGAAAAATATTTAGTAAATTTATTTAAACAACTGTTAAAATATTTATTGAAAGCTGTCTGAAACGTAATATAAATTTTTATTAATTTTAATTAATTAAAAAGGTTTTATTTCCGTAATACCAATTAAAAATTCGGCCTTCATAATTTCTCAATACATAATCTATTTTAAATGTAACAAATATGAACAAAGGATAATCATATAAAACCGCGCTTATATAAATATAAATACATACATATATGTACATATTGAAAAGAAAAGGAATTCCCGAATTCAATAATTTTATATAATTAAATATTTATTTTAAAATATCATATTTAATAAATATTTATTAAATAATGAGGTTATTAATTATTTTGAAGAAATCATGGATTCATTTAACGAATCCAAAATTTCAAATTACTTTTATGAAAAAATTTATTTTTCAAATTTAAATTTTTTGGAAAAAATCAAAGACTTCATAATATACTTAATTATAAAACATTTGTTTAAAAAATAAAAGTGTTTATTTTAATTTAATTTAAATTAAAAAAAAAAAAATTAAAAATTAAAAAATACATAGAAAATTTTTAAAATAATAAAAAATTTAGTGAATATTTAAAAATTTAAAATAAAAAATTTTAACAAACAATAAAGATGATAAAAAATAAAAAAAAAATAAAATATAATTTATATATTCAAAATAATATTATTATATTATGATTATCATAAATTTAGAATGTTTTTTTGTTTTTTTATATTTTTAAATGTTTTTTTTTTTAAAAAAAATTTAATATGCGAAAATAAACTTTTAAAATTTATTTTATTTTCTAATCTTAATCTTCATTGGCCATAGTGTAATAACTTAAATAGAATTCTTATTTTTTTTTTTTTTTTATTTCTGTAAATTGTGCGTATTTTAAAGTAGTAGTTGTAAAAATTCAAATTTACCTAAAGAAAAAAAAAAAACACAAAATTATTCTTCAAAAAAAAAAAAATAAATTAAATATTTTTAAATAAAATTAGAATGTTGTCAAGTATCTATACATATATACTTACTTATTAAAATCTTTGTAAATATTAAAATAATATATTAGAATGAATTAATTGTATAATAAGGGTGTGCACACATTTGACAAAATTCAAAAGATAAAGATCTATTTCACCTAAGTTTATTTTTCCGTAAAGTTAAAGTTCAAGAAATTGTCCAAATTTGTCCAAAACATTAGGTCTATTTGTTTACATTCTTATTGAAAGAAATAATTGTGAGGAATTTTACACTTAGGCACAAAGTCAAAATTTCACTAAGATTTGAAGAGTGCTACCCTCTTTATTATATATGTTTCTTTTTCAAATTTTGCTTTTAAAAAAATTACGAAGAAAAGTCTTAAAATTGGATGCAAAATCTAAGTTTATAACAGATTTACACTCAGATACATATATGTAATGTAGTTAATTTATATATAAATTTTCCTTGGTAGAATTTTCATAACAAATATTTTCCGAAGCAAGATTTCGAAATCTGAATGTTTTACAAAATAAGTTTTCATCAAATGATATTAGGTTAAATGGATTTATGCAATTTAACTTTAGGACAAATGTCCTATACCCTATTGTAAAATATACAAAAACATTTCGCTAATTTATTTATTATATATAGGAACATCGATAATTGACAAAATTCTACACATTATAATATACCTACCTATATACAGAAACAAAAAACAGGGCAGTATTACAAGGTTATACAGAAAAAAAAACAGGGTAGTATTTAAGAAACTATTTTTTTACTGAGGCCATTATAGGTTAGGATATACTATTATTAGATTATACTAATACTATTTATTATATTTATTTAATTATATTAAACTATTATTATATGTGATTGTAGGGCGGACTTGTAGTCAAATTTATCTTTTAAAAATTTACTTCGAATGATTCGCCAGGTACTTTAACACTAGGCCACCAAGACCCTTGTTTATCATTCAAAAATTTCATAGGCAATGTCAATAAATAATTTATTGCATACTTTGAGGTTATACTTGTATTATACAAAGTACAATACTGTAGTAATTATACAATATAATTTTTGCGGAATATATGTAATGTATGTATAGTTTTGCAGTTGCTTTGATTCATGAAGGCAAAGCTAATCGATCGTAGTAATGAGAAAACTTTGGATCTGTATATTCTGCCCTTAAACAACCGCAAAAACCATCGACAAATAAATCGATGGCGGAACTCAATAAACGTGTCCGCTAATAGTTTTATCTTAATTATTTGAAATATTCCAATATATTGTCAACTTATATATTATTGTTTAAATTATTTTTTATTTATTGTTTACAATATCAATTTATAAATTCTTGAAAAAGCTTAACATTTGTTAAATATTTAATTAAAAGTGTTAAATATCTGTTGAATGTTTGAATATCAGCAAAAAAGCAAAAATATAAAATAAATATGTTGTAAGGTTTTTAAATTAAATCACAAAAGTTAAAAAAAAAAACAACAATTTGTAATAATAAAATAAATACACGCACTCTGTTTAAATACAAGTTGTTATTCACGGTTCAGTAAAATTGTCGCTTTTGTTATCAAAATTATTCAATTTTTGAAATTTTTTTTCCATTTTATTTATTTCCAAAAGTTTAGAGATTTAAATTTAAATTATTTTGTATTATTAAATATAAAATCAATTAATTAAAATCGTTTTTAGTTATTACAATAGTTGAAAGTCTTTTAGAATTCTTTTAAAATATATTTTTAATAAATATTTTAATTAATAAATAAAAATTGTATATAATTTAAATAACCGTATTAAGTTTTTGATATCAAAAACACATGTTTTAATTACAGTAAACTTGGAATTTCGTATAGAGCCAACGAATATGACCCATTTAAAAATATAGGTTATCAGAATTTTACTGTATAACTTCCATGTTCAATCAAAAATTGAAATTGGTACATAGTTATGGGTTTTGTATTAGTGTACGAAAATTAAAAGAGTGACCCAATGAAACTATACAAGGATTAAACTATTTTAAAGAATTAAAAACGGAAGAATTAATTCTTAAGATCTCTTCTTAAAAGTATTGTAAGCCGGGGTATTAAAGGCATATATATTCCTTATATACCTATATACTTTGAAATATTATAAATCACAAAAGTATAGCGTCTGCCTATATTGTGGTAGCTGGACGAGAAAGTTATTACAGCCGATTGAGTTACAACAACTGAATACTTGGAATGCATTTTTCAACAAAAAAATTCGGTTGTCACAGCCGCATTTTTGGCAGTCACCACCGTAAGAAAGTTCTCTTACCTTAATGTTAAAATAATAACAAACTTTCAGCTGTGAGGACCTTAATAAAGTTTTAAGAACAGTTAATTTGTAGTTGCCGCCTCTGAAGTTAAGTTTATAGCCGACTGCAAACTCATTATTATTCTGCGTTTTTAGTAAATACATCCATAATAAGTATTTAAAAAAATTGGATTAGAATGGAGTGGACTGTCTCAACTAGGATACCCGAATAATCATAATATTATAATATAATTCGGTTATCTGACTAATGCCGTAATGGTTAAGACGTGGACTTTTCATGTTGAAGGTCTTGTAAATTGTATAATTATATAGTAATATAAAATAAGATTTATTTAAAAATAATATAATAGATGATGTACAAAGATAACATTTTTGTTTTTATAATCTTATACAATAACTTCGGCCTAGTAATCAACGGCTTATTAAATATAAAGGTTAAAGAAACTGAAGCCTACTCTAAATAGGATTGATGGATGATGGATGAAAAAAAAATATCGTCCGGTTAATTACTTTTGCCAAAATTTCAAATACACAACTTTTAGACTCTGAGAATTAAATTTAAAAAAAAAAAATATATATTAGGTCATAGTTCTAATTCTAATCCTTAATTAATCTAATTTGTTTAAAGATCCACCATGTATTAAGTACATTATATAATTTACGCATGGCACATTTTCATAATCAAATAGATCGGTACATAAATATGTCAAACATAACCCTTAGTTTATTTCTTTGAAAAATATCATTATCTATTATTAATGTTTTTAATTTCTTTAACTGGTGGATTGTTGAAGATAACCTATAACCATGTTAAGAAAGCTTTTTAACTTTTATTATATTTTTTATTTAATTATTTATATAAGATCCCTTATACCACATAATGTGAAAAACGAATACAGCTTTTTTATTAGTGGTAATATAAAAATGGTTGTGTACGCACTTTTTATATATCTATATATATATCTATAGCTTTATATCAAACTTTGAAAACTTCGAATCTTCATTTCAGCTGAATATTAGGCACTACACAACTACATGGTTTTCAGTTCTTCTACATAATTAATCGGAGCATTTAACTTAAAATCTTGTACACGTGAGTACAAAAGATATTGAGATGTAACCAATTCTACGTTTTTTTTTAAATATTTGGAACACATGTATTAAATTTATTAGTATAAATTAGCATTATTATTCAATATCGGTGTTATCTTGTCACACATTTTTTTCTAGGCATACGCTATTGTGAATAATACATATTCACATATTCCTACGTATATTTTAATTTTTGTATGTTAACACATTGCTGCACAAAAATTTTTTTTTTTAATTTCTTTTTTCCGAATTAAGATCGGTTTGATTGATTTTATTGATATTTTGATTTTGTATTTACAGTAAAATTGAGCGCTAAATCAAGCGCTTTTAATCGACTGTGGGTCGACGCTGGGTTTGATTATTAATTCGTGGGGTTGAAGAAAAATTTTATAAACGAATTCTTGAATATGTAGTTTCACTAAATTCTGCTGTGATTAAAAACAAAGTTTTAAAAATGATTTTCGCAATAAATAATGGTTCAACTGCTTTCTTTTAACCCTTTGCGGTACAAAATCATGGAATACAACTTTTAGATATTTTTTTTGTGACAATCATATTCTGATAATTTTGATCGTCAATTTGATAACCATCAGGAAGTTTTATTATTATTATATTAATTATTTAACCGGTAATTTAGAAGATCTATACTATTGAAAACTTTTAAATTTGTAAAAATAAATAAAGTATAGCTATAAAGTAAAGACTTGTCTTTAATAGGTAGTCATGTTTCAGTATATATTATATATAAACTTATAGTTAAAAAGTTATAATTTATATCTAGATATTTTTTTTTCAACTTCCCTAAAAGGTTAAAAGATTTTCTAACAACATAACAAAACTTATCAAAAAGTTTTGGATCATTAATTTTGTCGCGTAAATTATTTACATATAAACATATATATTTCATATATCAAATGTTTTTCTGGTATAGTTTTATTTATCGTAACCTTGTAAATAAATATATTTAAATATATACATTAAATGAAATAAATTAAAAGTTTTTCTATTGTATTCTGTTTAAATTTTATAGATATATTCTAATATTAATTTGTGTCTAATTTAGTAAATTAACCAATTTGGATAGACCACAATTATTAAATTTTAAATTTAAACATAATTTCGAGACCTAAATTGATTTGGTTTAGAAATAAAATAGTAATTAAGAATAACTTTATATTTGCTTTTAAAATTTATTTAAATTTTATTGTATATATACGTTATTTACTATTGTTTATGGTACTAATTATAAATAAATAAATAAAAAAATAAATAAATAAATAAAAAAATAAATAAATAAAAAAATAAATAAATATAGGTTATGTAATTTACAAGTTTATAATAAATATTGTTCTTAACCTAAAAATGGAATATAGTGGGCTCTTTTCTTTTTGTGATCAGATCTATACACTAAAAGCAAATGTCAAAAACTCTGAGCTTAAAATGCTTATAGCAAACTTTATCCGATCCCAATTTTGACACCTTGAGTTTAAAATGAAACGCTTACAGCATAAGCCGTCAAAAATGTCAGATATATTCAACTTTTGATATATTGAGACATTAATGTCTTTTGGATATTTTAGTTTTTAACAACTTATAAATAAATAAATAAATATAGGTTATGTAATTTACAAGTTTATAATAAATATTGTTCTTAACCTAAAAATGGATTATAGTGGGCTCTTTTCTTTTTGTGATTTATAGACTAAAAGCAAATGTCAAAAACTCTGAGCTTAAAATGCTTATAGCAAACTTTATCCGATCCCAATTTTGACACCTTGAGTTAAAAATGAAACGCTTACAGCATAAGCTGTCAAAAATGTCAGATATATTCAACTTTTGATATATTGAGACATTAATGTCTTTTGGATATTTTAGTTTTTAACAACTTATAAATAAATAAATAAATAAATAAATAAAACAATAAATAAATATAGGTTATGTTATTTACAAGTTTATAATAAATATTGTTCTTAACCTAAAAATGGATTATAGTGGGCTCTTTTCTTTTTGTGATCTTTACACTAAAAGCAAATGTCAAAAACTCTGAGCTTAAAATGCTTATGGCAAACTTTATCCGATCCCAATTTTGACACCTTGAGTTAAAAATGAAACGCTTACAGCATAAGCTGTCAAAAATGTCAGATATATTCAACTTTTGCTATATTGAGACATTAATGTCTTTTGGATATTTTAGTTTTTAACAACTTTGTAAGGTTTGACAAATTTTGAATGAGCTTGCTGAATACAAGTGCAATTTGGGAAATCGGAAAGGGTGCACTTCAAGAATCAAAGAAAAACACTAACAAAACGGACAATCTTCCCATTTTTGCTCAGAATCGTTTAAACTAAGGCATTTTTGACAAATTTTAAACTTCCTTGAATTCTGATAAAAAAATGAAAAACGCTGAAGTATCCCATTGTACTTTTAATCCTTAAATAAATTTTTATTTTAATTTTTATATTTAAGGTTAAAAAACAAGATACCTTAAACTTATAATTTTTTTTTTGCTTTTTTTTATTTTCAGATAAATTTTTAATTCAGTTTAAAAAATCTTAGAATTCCAAATATTTTATTAAAATGGGTGAGATTAAATAATAAATATTTATAATATAATAGAAAAAAATTTCTAAAATATTTTTTCCCCTATAAAGCAGTTTTTGGTCCAGATCCAGTAACAACAACATGCCCAGCATGTGGAAAATCAATTACAACACATACTGAGCCCAAAGCAACAACAAAAACACATATTCTTGCAGCTTTACTTTGTTGTTTAGGGTAAGTAAATAAATTTTTTCTTTAGATTCTGTATAAAACATCTGTATACACTCTGTTATCTGATACATATTTAATTCAAAAAGAGTTAAAAATGTGCGTAAAATTTGAGTTCGCGCACGCTGTGAACGATTAAATGCTCTTACAGGTTGAATGAACTCAAACTTTAGGTGATGAGTTGAGTTGATATTTGAGTTTTTTACAATTCTATGGTTTCATTCACAGTTAGTTTCGTTATAATATAGAATAAAGATTTCAGATCAATAAAGTTTATCTCACTCATGTCATATTGGTAGTCAAAATGTCAGTCTTCCAATTGACAGAAGTTTATATATAGATATTCAGTTCAAATCTTGATCAGATTGTACAAAATAAGTGTAATTTATATTGAAATTTATACCAAAAACAATTGTTGTCAAAACTAGATAACCAGAGCTGGTGATTTTTAAGTATTTTTGAACTTAAATACAACTATCAACACTAAAAAAACTACTAAGTAATACTGCACAGATACTCAAATACTAACACTGGTACTGAAAAAATTATAAGTCCCAATAAAATTTACTATCTGGTATCTAACAGTATTTTTCCAGTATTAATTAGTACCGATTGGTAACAAAACCAGTACTTACCAGTATGAACTAATACTCAGTATAAATCAGTACTCCAGTACTAACCAGTACTGACCAGTATTTATCAATATTTAATGGTAAAATTCGGTAATTGAGTGAATTGATCTAGTACTTAGTTTATAATATTTACACTTTGAGAAACCATTATACTTTTTGAATATTTTATTTACTTATTACCATTTATAAAATATACTGCAAAAATACTGGTAAGTTACTGGTAAGTATCAGTATCAGTATTTTTACTGATACTTATGTTTGTTCCAGTACCAGAACTATGTATTTGAAATTTCTTGAGTATTTTTTTCCAGTATCGATACTATTGTACTTGACTGTTACTGATATAATATTAAAATTAAATTTTTTAACTTATAATAATAATTATTTTTTGTATTTTATTTGTTTTTCAAAATTAGATGCTGTCCATGTGCTCTAGCCCTTTATTGTACCGGCTGTGCTCGTGATTTAGAACATTTCTGCCCAAGTTGCAATGCTCTGGTTGGAACATATGAAAAATAAAAAAATTTTTAATAATATTACCAAAGATACATATTCGTATATATATTCGAAGTATATATTAATTTAAAATAATGTATTTTGATAATTTAATTTAAAACAAAAACCAACAACAACAATAACAACAAATGAACAATCAAACACAAAATAATTGCAGTAAAAATAAGAAAGCCGTTGTTTTTCTTCTTTATGTATCTTAAGAACTTTTTTTGCATTTTATTAGTTTTATGTTTTATATCGCCATCGAAATGGAATTAAATTATTTTTAATTATTATTTTTTAAATATTATATTTTGTTTATATATATATTATATTTTTTTTAATTTTTAAGAATTTTATATTTTTATTTTGTTAAATAAGATTACACCAAAATATGATATATAAATATTAAAAAAAAAAGAAATCAAATTTTAAAGAATATAACAAATTTATCTATTTTATACAAAGCACAATACATTCAACAGGTATTTTTCGCCACAAAAATTATGTCAAATTAAAAAAAAAAATATTATAATTAAGTTTAAAAATGAAAAAGAAATAAATGAAAAACTTCATAAAATTCAAAAAATAAAATACTTAAGACTTTTATTTTAAATAAATACAGTTTTCAGCCCATTTCGACAGAATGAAACTTTTCAAAAGACTTAAAATATCTGTCTTTTTAAACCATAAAAAAGACTTCTTATTATTCCCTAAAAGGTAAGAATTTTTATGAAAATATAAAAATGAATAAGCTTTGGAACTCCAACAATGCAAAAAATCTGCATTTCTTCATTTATGAAATTGCTTGAAATTCTTTTGGTTATAAAGAAGTCAATTAGATCTGGAGCTTTGTTGGTGTCTGTGGGCCAGTATGTTGGTTTGCCAGCTGAATGATGACAACAACCTAACTCTTGAATAGCTTTTCTTAGCTCTCTACCTCTAGTTGAGGTTGTTCTAGAACCCCATTCTGTATGTTTGGCATTGTAATCTCCATCTAGCAGAAATTTATGTCCGTGGACATTTCGGAGTTCTTTAAAGATATTTTTCTTATATTACATTTTGGCATTCAACATTAAGATCTTGTTTAGTAGATGAAATTTTTATCATAGAAAGTTGGATTTCTTCAGATTCAATTTTGAATTCTTCATTATGTTTTATAGTGTGCTTTATTAGAATTGCACTACCTCCTCTCGGATGATTACTAGGATGAACATTCATAACCTAGAATTTTAAATTTTGTGTTTATTATTAAATGAGTTTCTGATAGCAGACATGTATCCATGTTTTTATTCATATACAATAATCTAATTGATATCCAGTATGTATCTGATAGATAAAAAAGTTTTTGATTTATTTTAAAACTGTAATAGACTTTTAAGTCATCTACTATTATTATTTTATTTCAATTATTTCTGTTCAAAAATTTTTTTCAAATCTGACAACTAAATTTTTTTATTGATTTAGTAATTGACAACGGACAACTAAATTGTATTTCGCAATAATAATTTCGAGTTAATGGTTGATATTGATAAATGAATTCACAATTTTTTCAACATAGTTGAAAAGTTGCAATTCACAATACCATTTCAAGAAATCGATTGATACTTTTCAACTATCAAGTTGATAGTTGACTGTCATAATAGAGCCCATTTTCGATTCATTTAATTTAAAATATTGACGTTAAGACTAAAAGGGTTGTTTCATAATACCATTAAGTTGAGAATATTATTAGCGTCATTCTAAATTGAGTAGATTTCGCTGGCTTCAACTTAATTGTTTTATCTTAAAGAAATTTTGAAGATATTGATACTTGTTAACTAGAAGTTTTCATTCTTTTAGCATTTTTTTTCAAAGAATCCATTTTATCTTATAAATTATATGCTGAAATGTATTAAAAAAACCACATTTAATATAGTTTTCATATTTTTCTTGTATTTATTTAATTTATTTTAAAAATTTCCAGTTTCACCCAAAAAAACCAAAATTTAAATTTTATGTTTGACTTGTTCCAAGATATTGATTACAATGACTACAAAAATGACTTTGATATTTGTATCGTGCACAACAATATGGAATACAGCACATTCTGAAATAAAAAAATATACATAGAAAAATTAATTAATATAAAATATATATATATATAATAATTTATTTTAAATAAAGCTTAATTAACGGCAAATTAGATCATTGTAGATCATTGATAATTGGTTTATGATTTTTTTCTGAATAAGAAATCATGAAAGGGTTATGAATACAAAAAACTTCAATTCCTCAAAAATAAAAAATCAATTGTGTCAAAAATTACAAAACCTTAGAAATGGACTAGGGACTATTTTACAAAGTTTACAATCGTATAATTTACAAAAAAAATTTAAACTTATTTTACAAAAACAATTTATAAAAATTGCAAGAATTGTAGAATTGTAAATTTGGTGAAATTGGGCTTCGATTTGAAATTTAAACTAGTTCAAAAATGTCAAATTTTTTTATAGGATATTTGAAAGATAACTATATCTAGATAAACTGGTTTGTCGAGTTAAACATATTTAATTCTGTAGTATGAATAAAGTACAAGTATAACAATACCTATTCAAACTATGGACTTAAACAAATTATACTTGATAAATCTGTTTTAATGGTGTTAAACACTGCTAAATGTATATACCATTTTTTAACTACTTTCAATATTGATATATGTATGTCCAATTTTTAAACGTGTTTTGTTTTCTATTTTAAAACTATTGATATTTTTTTGGAATAATCGATTTTGGGATTTTGTATCTTTTGTATAACTTGTTGCTTTAAAAAAAAACTACTTATGTGAAAAAGATCAAAGAAACAATTTTTAACTACCTGCAAACCAATCTTAGTTTTTGTATTTCTTCTAAAGCAGTTATACTGATCTAGTATATTTTTCTTAGTATTATTTTTTATTTTCAATAGAAATGTTTAAATTTTCAAATTAGTTTTTTTTATTTATATTCAAATTTTCTCATACTATTTTCTCATTCATTTTTGATTTTGATACCTGTCAACATAGGTTCAATAGTATGAACAAGATCTTTTAAAACGTTCTATTTGTTCTTGATTTTGAAACCTGTCAAAATTTAACAGGTTCAATAGCATGAATAAGATCTTTTAAAACATTCTATTTCTTTTTGATTTTAATACTTGTCAAAATTAAACAAGTTTAGTAATATGAACAAGATCTTTTAAAATAATACTTCTTGTTGAACACCCATTGTGTGAATTTGGTGTAATATAACCAAGTTTATAATTAAAACAAATTATTTAACTGTCAACTTCATTAAAATTCAATTAATTTCAATTAATTCAGAATTTTTAGAATTTTTATATTAATTGTTAGTCATTTTAATAATTTTTAAATTAAATTAAAAATAAAATTCAAATTGACTTACCCAATTAAACCAAATAAACAAGCGGCAATATGAGTTTTAGCACCAATTTCGTTTACAATTTTTGTATATCGTTTTTTATTACAATTGCAGCATTGTACCATTGATGGATATGGCCCCAATATAGGAAGAACTATAATTTAAAAAATAAAACTAAATATAGAAAATTACAAAAAAATTAAATAAAAATAGGATTAATTTTTTTTTTATTTTTTTATTTATTTTTTTTTTTTGGTCTATTTCCTGGATACATTTTAGTTTCAAGGTTTTTTGAAATATCAAAAGATACGCAAAATTGATTTATAGATTCATGTTATGCGTAATGGTTAGACTATACATATTTACATACATAGGTATAGTCTTATACACAACTATACATATGTTCATATATGTATAATCTTTAGTTATGGTATGAAAGAAAGTAAATGTAGCTGAAAGGTATAGCTATTCACAATAAAAATGAGTGAAGGCATTTTATAGACATGTATTTTAAGAATAAACATTTGTTTAAAAATATGATGCCATTATGTTATACATATAAATAATTGATTATATTTATAGTTTATTAAATTTAAATTCTTTTCAACTATTTTAAGTATTAAAAAAATCAAAGAACAGACAACCTTTAGTAGAGGATTCTTCGTTTTTCAAAATTTTTATTTCTGCTGCCGTGTACACATTACTATGCTTTAAATCCTAAAGTATGTCGTATGCTAGATTTTTAAATTTATTTAAAATTAATTTCATTTAAGAAATAAAATGAAAAATGCGTCATCTAATAAGTCTCATCTAATAATTTTGGAATTAAAACAAGACGTAAAGATATGAATATTTCATATCAACAATTGCATCTCCCAAAATTGCTTGAAAAGCAAATACACAAGAAATATATAAGGAATTTTAAGTCTTTCCAACACTACTAGGCTCATCACTCAGCTCTTAGTAGGCATTGCAGTTGTTTTAATTTATAATTTGTTCCAACAATTAAATGAAATTTTCAGAACTTCTTCTGTGAGTTATTATAAACTACTTTATTTTTTTAGTACAAGACAATAGTAAATATTGCCTGATAATATTAATCCTTTGCCGATATTATATTTGGACTTACTATTAAATTATTGTAATATACGCTATATTTTTTTATTATATATGATCCGACCAAGGTTTGAACGCGAGACTTTTCGATTGAAATGTCGCCACTTTACCACTGAGATATCTGCCAGATGTTAAACTACTTACATATAATTAATTAAAAAAGCTTTTGACGGATATGTTAAAAATTATAATCAAATGTGACAACTGTGATATTCAGTTTCACTATATCCGTTCATCTATTGAATTATTTTTGCAATAATCGTTAAAATTCTACAATTTTTCAATCAACTATTACGATAATACCGATAATAAAAATGTTCAGTGCTCAGCGTTTCTTTTTAAACGCCATATAATAAATTCTATACGAGGGACCATGTAGATTGAAAAGAGTTGAAAGGCCGTAGTGGTCAAAGTGATAGATATGAAAAATTGAAAATATTTTATTCGGAATATTAAGTATTTCCCATATAAGAAAATAATTTTCGGAATTGAATTCGGATTATTAAATATTCGGAAAGGTAAGGAACCATGAAATTCCTATGAAAAATTTATATTACAAAACCAAATAAAACACCCGATAATCTGTTTGTTTGAACCAATTCCTCAAATTGTTTATTAATATGAATATGTTTACTATTCACAATGGTGTATAGTTTACAATTCACAATATTACTCTATAACTTTTATATTATAAAAAAAGTTTTTTTTTTAAAATCCAACATAATTAAATGAATTTTAGAACAAACAAAATTTACATACAAAATATGTGTACAAATAAAGTGTACACAAGTTGACACCAATTTATAGTAATAAGAACTATAGATACAAAATAAAAAAAAAAAACTTAAAGATGATGTTAAACTAAGGAGTGGTTTATATACATAAATATAATTTTTTTTTTTTTTAATTATTTCCAACTGAAAATAATATTTTGGCACTTATATATTCTTTTTTAAGGTTTGCTAAAACTATTAAATTTATACTTAGTATGTATGTTTTATATTTGTTAGCATGCTAAGAGTAATAAAATTAGATATATAAAGAATTTCATATAATTCCAATTTTTTTTTTCATAATAACACGTGCTCATTGTTCTTTGGTTCTTTGGTTATTTGTTTTTTCTATTTTAATTGTTTTTTTGTTGTTTGAATGACCTATAAACAAGTTTTTAATTAAGGTTTTGCAATATTCAGATACAAAATATAGTTAAAAGGTAGGTGCTCTCGTTGGTTTTTTTGATTTGGGTTAACTTTGTAAAGTTCTAATGGGATTTGCTGAAAATTATTAAAAATATTTATGAATTAAAACTATTTATAATGTAAAACACAATTTAAACATGTGTTTAGTTTGAAACGTACCCCGATATTTATAAGTTCAAGATGGGATTTCATATTATTTTAAATATAGTAGATATACAAATTCTTTTAGCAAATTTAAAGTTTTAAATTGGTTTCAAAGCGCGATTAGCGGGGAATTTAAAAACTTTGATTGATTCAAAGAAAATTTAACAATTTTTTAACGCTACTATCTATCGCAGTGACGCAGTCAAAGAATTACTGGTACTGGAATGGTAAAAGAATGTTCCCGACTCTTTTCTTCTAATGTGATTTCCTATCCTGAGGAATTCAAACAAAAAAATACATATGCATTTTCTTATGCTTATAGAAATGGTTCGGGTACTTCTTATGTCATTATTTAAAGTTGAGTAAATGGGAATGTTTAATAAGCAGTTTCTGATTAGTTTTTTTGTTTACATTTTTAGCTTGAAATACATTTGGATTAGAGAGTTTGTATATTGTAAGTTATTTCGTATAAAGATTTTTAATATTTAATTTAATTTACTTTTAATTTTAAATGTTCACTTTTTAATAGTATATTATTTAACAAAACATCAAAAAAACAAATTTGAATAATATTGGAAAAAGAAATTGTCAATTATTTAAAAAAATAATTAAATCTCCTTCAATGTATTTTTTTTCTTCTTTTGTATTTTTTGAGATTTGAATTTTAAATGATTCATTTAAATTTTAATATTTTGTAAGAAGAAAACATAAAAAAAATATATGAAATATTTTATACCCAAACAAAAATTTTATATTAATAAAAATATATCAATTCAACTCTATATCTTGTATTAAATTAAATAAAACCCAGTAATTTTTTTGAACACAATATTTTTTTGTTTTTCATTCAGTTTTAACTTTGGAGTACGTACTTAAAAGTTTCTTTTATATTTCACTTTCAAAACTAAGTTTCGCGAAGAAACTAGTCAATACAGAGAAACGGTACAGGTACATATTTTGAAATTTGTCTGAAAATACTTTCCTTATTGCCATTCTACTACTAGTAATTCTATGATAGCAGTACTATATAATATAGTTCATTTGAAATTGATAGATATTTGACGCTTTTGACAAGTTTAAATGCATTTTTGACAGCTATGTTTTTTTATTTAGTGTCAGTCTTTACTTTTCTAGAATAATTTGATTCTAGAAATATATTAAAATTGCAAAAATTGGTATTTGACTTAATTTTTGAATTTCTAAACCCTTAAGAACTATCCTATATTTATTTGTATGTATAATGTTAAAAATATTTCTATGTAAAAATTTTTTCTGAGTTAGTTTTACATTTCCAAAAATTGTTAAGTTTAGGACGTTTAAAAGAACTGTCAAACTAATTTTATTTCCGTTATTACACGTTTATTCTGTTAATATAAAGTTGATTTCATTTTATTCAAAAAGTATAGAAAGATAAATGAGAAAAAATTCGTTTGTTATTATTATTTTACCTATGAAATCTCTGAATATGTCACGGAAAAAAAGTTAAAAGTTTGGCTTGTTTTTTTTTTTTGGGGTGTTATTAATCGTCAACTCAAGCAATATGATTTAATTTTTTTTTTTTTTAACTGCTATTTTATAAATTTCAAATGATAGTTTTTAATTCTAATATTTTTATAGATTCGCATTTTACATGCAATGCTTTTAATTTATTTTTGTAATTAAGTATAAATAGTTAGGAGTTGTTTATCTTTTTTTCTGTATGTTTCTAATGTATATCATATGTAATATGTAATTTTTTAATCGTGTCTATAACAACTGTGAATTCATGATCGCTATATGATACATACCTTAAAACTAATATTTTTATTACCTACTGATAAATTTAATTTTATTAAAAATTTTTTTAGTTGATTTAATAAATTTTATATTAAAACAAGGAAAAGTGTCAAGTGTCAAAAATGTCAACTATTGGATATCCGCACGAACATAATGACACCCTTAGAATAGTTTCCTTTTAATTTCACTAAAAATTTATTTATTTTCGGAAATACAAATTACAAATATTTCGTCTACGACATGCAGATTTGTTCAATCGGGTACTAACACAGCACTTAATTTATTTCATGAATTGTACAATAATGCACAATATTTGTTAATATATTTAACAGTTGTATGACAGTTAGATGAACCTATATTATCAGAAAAAATAGAACAGGAACAGGAAGACCCCTGCAATTGTTTATGAGAGCATTGATTTCACAATGCTCTAAAAACTATACATCTTTCAAGCTAGACTAACAAAATTGGCCTAAAGTCATTGACATAAAACTTAACATCTTTTGACAAAGTTTCTAATATCCAACTTAATCAGATACTGAGCTATACATGTAAAAAAGAAGTTATACAACAGTTATTCTAACACGCTGACCGAACCTGATCATTTAAAAGCAAAAAAGACTTTAGCTTACAAATTAATTTGTGAAAATTTTAGTTTTTGAGTTATCCTCTTTTCATACACTTAAGTCTATCACGTATGTAATGGCAAATTTAGCACACCCTTAGAACTACTTTTGGACGATATAAAATAAAGAATTAAACTAGTAGTATCTATTACAATTTGGATTTATGTTCATAGGTAACGAGTATAGGTGCGACCTAATTAAGTTGTTTTTTTTTTTGTTTTTAATTATATGAATGTTAATTTTAATATATCATGTAAAATTAATCTAATTTAAAAATTAAAAATAATGTCCTTTTATTATTCCATTAGCTTTATGAAAGAAGAGATTTAAAAAAAAAAAAATATTATGCCCCAGTTACTAAAATTACTTTATTTAATTAAGGTCAATTACATTTGGTGTTTCTTTATCCCTTTACATGAATGAATGAAGGACATTATATATTAATTTTATAAATTAAAATATTATAAGTAAGAGCCTTCTTGTAGGATTTTTCAAGTTGGAAATAAAAAGTACATCACAAATTATTAATTTCTATTTAGATTGATGACCCCTTAAGATTGTGGAATTTCCAGTAATTTATTTTAACAATTATAATAAAAAAAATTAAATTTTTGGGTTAACTTTTGACTTATTAACAAATGAAAGTGCGGGTCCGATTCTCATACAGATCATAAAATATTTAATTGAAAAACAAATAATTGAAAAATAATTTTTCTTTATAAAATCGCCATGGTGATTAAACATAGTATCTAAACTATATTGGCTCTGTTAGCCAATTGTGTTATTAATATTCTGAAATTTAATGTTATTATTGATTTGCAATATTATAAATAAATAAATAAAATACAATTTTAATTACAATTCCATTTTAAGATATTATAAGACTAGGGAGAAAGCCTGTTGTACGACAGGCGAAAGTGTAAAAATCAAATTTTGTTATTCTGAATCAGTAAGAATAAATTAAAATCCTAAGTGGAAAAAATAATGTTTAATGAATTTACTCGCATTTACAAAACAGATATCTAAATAACAACTGATATGAATTAAACCCTACAACCTAAAAATTATTAGATTACATAATCCCCGCTCTAACCATCCGATCGCTTGGTTACTTATACTTTACCACGTGAATTATCAGTAGTTTCTAGCGTTTTATTCTATATTAGGATAGAAGGAAAATAAATTTGTTATACGTGAACATTTAATTATTACAGTATAAAAACATTAATGTTAGAAGTCACTTTTAAACATTTTGATTTCTTTTTCCCTATTTTGTCAAGCACTAAAGAATGAACGAAAGAAATAGTATGTTACGTTAATCATCATCAGCAGCAGCAGTTTGTCTTTTATTATATTTAGACATAATAAATAGTATTAATATAATCTAATAATCGTATCCAAAGCTCTCAGCAATCGATGCATTTAAAATAATGCATTATCATTTATGATTTGTAATATTTAAAATTAATAAATCGAGTCACTCTTCTTTGTATTCCATCCTTATTTATTCTATATGGCATTCAATTATAAAAACTTAATTGACATTTAGAAAATCATTTTCAATAGTACTTTTTAATTGTTAAACGAGTACTTTTTCAAGAGTATAAAATACCTTTTCAACTTTTAAACGAGCACTTTTTCAAAAGTAAATAGTACTTATTAATTTTTGATGTTATTTCTGGGAGTAAAATTGATTTGTTATATTTAATTTTTCGACTTAATTTTTGTCATTCATATTGAATTTATCAGTTGTATATAAATATTAAACAATAAACCACATATATACCTTAAAATATACACATGTCACATAATGGTGGAAGGTCATAACTCCCAGGATCAAAAGTACTTTAGGACTTATAACTCATTTAATGGGAAATTAGCCCCTAAGGAACCTTTGACTCAATTTAAAATATTTACGTGAGACATAAGTCCCTTTTCAAGTGGGTGAATGTTCTTTTTGGAAACTATGACGCATATGACGCGGTGAGTTATAACACCCTTTACTAATTGCAGTTATAACATCATATGAATAAGATTGTGTGATTAAACATACACATACAATTCCAGCTGAAAACGGTATAAGTGAGTTATGATTCACCATCGAGTCTAAACTATAAGGGTCATAAGTTCGCTAGGGAGTTATGACTCATTGCTATGAGTCTTAAGTCTCTTAGTGATTTATGTTGCACATGCGATAACATAAATGAGTCATAAGCCTTAAGTTAAATATGACCTTGGGAGTTATAACCATGCACCTCGCATAAAATATTTTTCGAATAAGTTTAAATAGTTTTAATAGGTGAGAAAAAGTTTAAAAACAGTTTTACTTTTATTTTACGATGACTGATCGTTATTAAAATAAAATTATTTTGGCACTTAATTTTACGAGATTTGTAAAGATTAATAGTTTTAATTTGCTATTATTCTTTTATTTTTTTTGCAATTATATAAGTTTTCTTAAAATAGTGCATACTATTTTATTTTACACTTAAAACACAAAAAAATATTATGCAACTTATAACAAATGTAAATAAATAGGAATATTTGAAAGCAATATTAGAACAAAAACTTTATTCCGGAATATTTTTCAAGTACTCCGAATATTTTTAATCTATATAATTTATTCATTATTTTGCAATTGTATAAATCTATATTTGTTTGTACATAATATTTCCAATATGTCGCTGTATTATATTGATTTGGAATTTATTATTTATTCTAATAAACAAAATATTTATTATTCAAAGATTCAAATTATTTATTGCAATTGATTGATTAATTTTTGCAAAATTTCAAAATTATTCTTAAATTAAAATAATAAAATATAAAATATTTTATTAATAAAATTCAAAATATAGATTAAATTTCTTTGATAATAAATTAATTCCATTGCATTTAATATTAAATTTGTAATATATTTTTTATCTGGATTCTAAGACCTTGAGTACTTGTAGGTTAACGACATCTGACATTAGAAAGTTCCCATTTCATAAAATTCGTTTATCCAATTTGATTTTAATTTAATACAATATTTTTATTTATTATTTATTTTTTTTTTATTTATTTATTTACATTTTTTATACTATTATTTATTTTTTTTATTAATTTAAAATTCTATTGATGTTTTTTAAAAAATAAAAATTTTAATTTCGCATTAAAATTCTTTTTTTTTTTAATTTGAAAGTTTTTAAAGATGGATGGAATATTGAAATATGAAAAATTTTTAAAAATGGAAGAATTATTTAAATTTTAATTGTTATTTATATCTACATTTATATTGTAATTTTTTCTTTTAATATATATACATATATGACAAACCTTCTAATTTTATAATTGGTTTTTGTGTTGGTGAATGATGAAATGTTGAAATATCGTGAAGATTTCGGCTTAATCTACGTTGATTTGGTGGTCTATCTAGGGTAGCTGAATTTCTCCTATAAACAACTTCAGCTGGTGTCAAAGTATTAGCATAATTTGGATATCTTGCTAATTTATTTTCCATTAACATAATTTATATTAATTTTTTACTTTGTTTTTAATAATATAAAAGTTTTTTTTTTAATTAATTTAATTATTTTTTTTTTCTATATTTTGCTTTTTGTTTAAAATTTTATTCGGAATTTTTTAATAATAAAAAAATAACAATTTATTTTATTTTTTAATATAAATTAAAATACTAAACTTAAAATCTAATAACTTTAACTAACACTGAAGTAAATATTAATTTTATTTTTTTTAAATAGAACTAAAAATAAAGTTCTTGGAATGACATTTTCAATTATTAATATTTTAATATGTATGTATGTATGTAAACACTCAGAATTTTGAGTAAAATTATTAAAAAAAACTTTTTCAAAAAATTTCATATAGAAAAATGGCGTTGATTATAATATTGTCTCTTTTTATTAAAATTTATTTGAAAAAAACAAATAAAACTTAGATAGATATTGTTCAGTAAAAATATAAGTTTAAAGGTATTTAACCCAATTTGTTTTGGCGGGCCGTTCAAATAAGCTTTTATATTATGCTAAAAGTGAAGGGATCATTATACGTCGTAACAAACTTTTATATTTTCAGTGTGTGCTAACGTTTATACGCTGCGCGTAACATATTCGCCTGAAATCAAAATTTTTTTGATATTTTATGGATATTTTAAAATTGGCCGAACATGTCAATTTTAAATATAAAATTTCAGATATAAAATAAATTTTGAGGGCCAAATATCTACGGAAAAAAATGTTAAATTAAAAGTATATATTAAGAGTTATTTTTAAATTTTATAGAATTAACAAAATATGTGCGCATTTTTATCCATTTTGGATTTTAAAAAAACTGTTGTCCGGTCGAACATTTTTACATGGGTAGTAAAACTCACATGTTCGCGTAATATGTTACGCCGTGCGTATTTGTCCTTTAAAAGTACAAAAGTTTGCTTCGTTTATTTAAGAACTGAGAGCGTCATGTTTTATTCCCTAGTTTATAAATAAATATACAGAATATAATATACAGAACTCCATAGTTTTTTTTAGAGTTCAGTCGTCAGAGTTCTATATTTCGTTGCCTGCTACATCATAAAAACCATCCCACATCCCATATTTCTCCTTCTATTTACCCAAAAATATAATGTATACACATTAATTTAATGAGTATCACACGTTCTTCATTGTATTTTCTATATATGAAAACGAGGGGGTTCTTTCAAAAATTTAATGATCTCTTAAAATTAGTTATTGTTCATTTGAATTTTACGATGTAGTTGAATAATTGATTATAAAATGTATTAATAGAAGATATAATATATTCCAACCAAAATAATTTCAGAACTAGAAGATGAAAATTACTTTGGGTGTTTTATAGGCAAAAGTTTTTAAGGATATCAGAATAGGTAGACAAACCATCAAAGTCAATAGCAGACTGTGATCGTATTAAATAGCTCATAGCGTCAACGAACCCAAAATTGAGCTGAGCATTTGAATTCGCTCATTTACAACTTTGATTATTTAAATTATGTTTAAGGTCAACAATTAAATAAACAATTAGAGAAATTTCAGGGTATTTGACTAAAAATAGAGAATTGAGTGTCATTAAAATTTTTTATCACATGAGTGGAAAAAAAAAATATAAATAAAATGATCAAAGAGATTTATTTTTTATAAAAATCTGGAACACTTGCTGGGAAAACTCTGGTATATGATTTCTGTCTATCACATTTTTTGACAGTTAAAATTAACTTATTATGTAGTATTTAACTTCAATATTGTATAGTTTTTCAAAAATTTCGAATAGAAAAAGTTTATAATATACAAAATAAAATATTTTATTTATAATTTGTAAAATATTTAGAAATTTCATTTGGATGAATGTATGCAGATATGTATTCACAAAATTTTGTTGTCACGTTGTCACATAGTTCAGCGTACTTTTTATTAATTAAAAAAATTTTTTTGACATAAAATTGTCAATTGTCATGCGTAACAAAGACTATGCTTTCATTTTTTAGCTTTTTTTTTTAAAAACAAAATTATTTATTTTACTTTAAAAGAATATGAAAGAAAATTTAAAAATAGAAATATTTTTTTTTTTTTATAAAATTTTACTTTTATATTTTGGAATTTATGACTGAGTGGACGTTGTTACACAGTTAAACAGAAATGATAAATAAATGAAAAAATTGTTTGTTTTTGTTTATTATAATATAAAAAATTTTTGCAAATATTTGAATTTCAAAAAGTGAATTGAATGAATTTTGAAAAAAAATATTTTTTTTTTTTTTGTATACTTGAATGAGTTTAACAGTGTATACATTGTATACACATGATCAAAATGTACAAGTTAAATAAAAAAAGAGGAGGAGTGAAATAATGTCAAACGAAATTAAATCGCACCGATTCTATTGCAAAAGCAATGGAAAAAAAGAAGAAATACAGCAATTCTAACCTATTTTCTAAAAAAAATGATCAAACAAAAAAATGCACTTAATTAATATCCTATTTAAAACATTATAAGAGCAGTTAGTGACTCAACCAGCTTTAATCAGAGTTGTATTCATATTCTGAAAAGGATGGTCACCCTGATTTTGCATCAACATCAAATTCCAATTCAGAATTTTTTTAATCTATAAATATTTTTTTAAAATTTTTTTTTTTTGTAAGCGCTAACTGTTCAACTGTTAGGCTAATAAGCCTGTCTATACCATAGGTACATGTTGGAACAGGGGGTCATATTATATTCGTGTTATTATAATTGATCTTAATGAATTTCATATACAATTTAAGCATGAGATAGTACTAGGCCTTATAATATCTAGAAACGTCTTAGATTTTCAATAGATACAATTCTATTTTTGTTTATATAGTTATATTTTGTATTAGAGTTTGACATGGTATTTCTGTATCTGTGAGTTATATTATTCAATTAATTTATTTGTTTATATTGTTATATTAATGTATTTTTTTATTAAAGATATATAATTATTATTAATTATTGATTAAGCCATTAATTTGAACGCACTGGCGGATGGTAGCTGAGGGGAGTGGAAACCAGAAAAGTCTTTTCACTTTTACTAGGATTCGAATCCATGCCTTTCACATAAAAGGTCAAAACTTAACTACTGTGTTACCCAGCAGTTTCCAAAGCACTTAAAATAGTTTATTCTATTTTTTTTTTTCTTTTAAGAGGGAATGGAAAGCTTTAAAGCCACCCATTGAAACTATGCGGTGTTTCGTTGGGTAGTGTATGATTTTAACTCACCAAAACGATGCCCTTTTAGAACCAAACTTTAGGAGGGAACCTGTAATACAAATGGATAGTGTTACAGGGATGACTGTGTCAACTAAAGAACACGGGTTAATTATACTTTTGGCAAAATTTCAAATACACAACTAAATAGGCCTTGAGTTTTGCATAAAAGTTAAATGGCAGCTATTGGAAACTTTTAAACTACACCAATTATATTTTGTACAGATGTGGACCATTAAAGTTAACTACTTTTGTTAAAATTTCAGATACTCAGTTTCATTATATATTAATTTATTCTCATAAATATCAAGGTGAATTGTTGCTACATATTTTGCTCGAACCCACTAAATAAGATCAACTAAATTTTGGGTACACTTTGACCATAAAGCTAAAATACTTTTGGCTAAATTACAAATACACATATTTTTGAAGTATATAGAATTAACTTCATACTAAAAAGGAAGTATGAGAGCTACTCGAACCCATTGAGTAACCACTCGAACTTACTGGATTTTAATAGTATGATGCTGGCTGTTCGATAAAAACGAATTTATATTCATAAAACTTCATTTAAATATTTACATTTACAAAATAATTCAACTTTATTTCGTTCGGCTTTATATCACCCACCTTAAAAATAATTTGAAAATTAATTATTTGATTTTTTTGTTTTATTTGGAAAATTAATTAGAAAAAACTTTAAATCATTTATTGTTGGTGTGTAAATTTTAAAATAATTGATAAATAAGTTTAATATTTCAAAAAAAAAAAAATAATTAATTTAAAAATAAAACAATATTTTCCATTCCACGCTTTTTGAAACATTGTATTTACTATAATATAAATATATAAATTTAAATTGTGGTAGTAATTACTGCCTTGGTAATAATATAGGAACAATTACGTTAAATTTTAAAATTATTATTAAACATTAAATTTATTTTGTTTTTTGCTTTAAGAATTTTACATACAGCTGTTTGTTTATTACAAAATTAAATTTAATAATATTTTGTTCAAGTAATTTTTGTAAATATTAGAATGTGTAGGTTTGATTGATCATTATTAAACTCTCTAATGATATTATAAAATAGATGAATACTATACGTAATATTATAATGTATCGTATTTGACACAATCTAATAAATTATTTTTATAAAGTTTGATTAATATTGATGAGAATTAAAGTTTTTTTTACAAATTATCATATTAATAAAGCCGTCATATTATATCACTGTTCTTTTAACCTCACATTTGAATGGCGTAGAGTCAGAACTCGCAGGGACTCATAGTAGTGAGCCATAACTCCTTAAGCGACTTATGACCCTGGGAATTTTGACTTAGCGTGGTGGATCATACTTAGCGTGGTGGTTCTCAGCTTAAAAATTATTGGTAATATTAAAACAAATATTAATTTTAATTATATAATATCAGTGACGCGTACATATTTTGGGGTTGGATTCGAAATCAAAATATTATCTTTTTCCAAAACTAAGAAAACTGCCATAATTTTAAATTTAAACTACATTTTGAAAGGCTATTTTGCAAAAATAGTAATTCAGATTTTGTAACCAAAGTCTCGAATATATGAATTCATAAATATTGTGGTCAACTTTGATTTTAAACAAACCTAAATATTCTTCCTAATATAGTATCTCGCATAGATAAATATATAAATACATATTGTTGTACATCTAATATTTTGCTTTTATATATTTTTATATTATCATACTTTAAATTATAAAGATCAAAAAAGACTTTCAGATTTTATTTCAAAATTTAATAAAAGTAGTTATAACTCACTTAGTGGGTAATAACTCCCTAAGAGAACTAATAATTTAAAAAAAGGAGTTATAACTCACTTAATGGGTCGTAACTCCCTAAAGAGATTTATGACCCACTTGTAAATTGACTTATGTCCCGCTTAAATATTTTAAAGTGGTCCCTAAGGGACTTATGATCTGGGAGTTCTGATCCTGCACCCATTTGAATATCCGTATCGGAATATCCTTATATATGTAGATTGTAGAGGTATAATTTGAAGAAGTTTAATTTGGCGATTTAAATTTTTTTTTGTAAGGCCTTAATTCTATATGAAATAGTGTATGATATCCCTATGTCCGGCGTGTATCAAATGTTATCAAAAGTCGTTCAATATTGTAGTTTCACTTGGTACGAAATTTGGTTAATCTTGTGCAAGAAGTTCGAAAATAACTTCTTTTTCTTTTATGCATTACCCTTAAGGGTCTAATTATGTTGTGTGCCGGAAATTTTGGCAAACAGCATTTAAGTTGAAAATGGATTTTAAAAAAATTTGGTTAGTCTTGTGTAAAAGATTTGTGTAGCTGGTACATGCACTCAGAATCAACGTAGAGCTCTGAAGTTAAAAACTTTTATGAAATTTAGTTAGTTTTATTAAACAGCTTCGAGTAGCTGCCACACCAATCACGGGTATTCTTAAGTTAACCCAGTCTCTATTTTCTTTTTCGTTTGTGCTTAGGTTTCTAATCTACATTGAAAAATTTATTTTCTAGGTTCTTTTCAATTTCAATTTATTCAAGATGCTTTTTATGAATGTACCCGTTTGGTGTTAAAAGTTTTACAGTTTTGTTTTTATATAAGTACCTCTCTGTCATATTTAATATAGTAAAAAAATCAATAATTGATTTTTAATGACATTTTAATTGATCAAACTTAATTTTTTAAACACTATAAAATTTAAGTTTCATTTAAAAATATATTTTGTGTATAAAACAGTTGAAAAGAATGTACCAGTTTTTTTAGAAGTTTCCAATTTTAAAATGAAATATACTGAATAGAATCAATGAGGAATGTACTCCCTTAATAAAGAAACCTTTTGAAACATCAAAAGTGTTAAAAAACAATTTAAAATAAAGTAAATTAACCAATAAACCAATTTATTTTATAAAACTAAAAGAACACTGGGTCAACAATAGTAAAATATAATATAAAAATAAAAAACAAAAAACAGAGCCTTATAATTTAATTTTAAATTTTATTATAAATTTTTTTTAATTTTTCAGATTTAATGAATGATAATGAAAAAATATATAGTGGTAATGGATTTATTAAACGACAAAACAAAAGTAACCAAAGTCGATATTGACAAAAATAAAAACAGGATGTTGTTATGTTAAAAAGTAATAGGGTTAGATAGACTGCATCTACTCTAATTAACGCACAAACAAAATTTTGACATAATATCATCCGGTTTAAAGAATTCCTAATAATTATTAAAATATTTGACATTTGTATATGGTAGCTACTAATTTCGAAAGTCTAGGCCCGTTATGGGAATCTTAATTTTGAGTATTTATACTTCCTAGTTTTAAAGTAGCTAAATAAACATGTAATCCTGGACTAACCAAAATTGCTAGAATTCATTGTCAAAAGTCATTCGTTTGTTTTATATAACAGGGGTGTCAACTAATTTTTCTAGACTATCTACTATACGTGCAGTAAAAATATAGTACAATATAGTTTTTATAAACGCTTTGAAAATGTATTGTGTCATAACTGCAAATCGTTGATCGCAGAAACTATTTCTGATTCAAATTTGCTTTCTTCGTTAATGAAACACTGTTATTATGAAAATTCAACAATAGCATTTATATTTTATTCCAATCTGTAGCATTTATATTTTATTCCAATCTAAGCCGTTGTTTTCCAGTTTAAAATTTACGAATTTATACTGGTATTACTTATGATGTTCTTCATTCATTTTATTTCAGGTATCGAGCTATGCTTTCTTCATAAAACGCATAAAAACCTTATTTTTAATAAGTTTATTGATTTGAACTTATATTTTTACCAATTTATTTAAGATATTTTATATTTAATGGTGCTTTATAGCGTTGTATAAAGTGAGGCTACACAAAAAAGTGTTTCTACAACGTAATCCCATTTTATTTCATCTGTTCTTTATGGTGCATAATTATATTCCATAGATCTATCAGTCTGTATTGAACAGTGTAGATGTAACTTTCTGACCACAATGAGCGCAGTCAACAACGCTGAAATTTTACTTCAAAGGTTTAACATATGCGAAATAATATAAATACACATAATGAAAGTAACAACAAAGTTTTAATCCAGCCTTAACGCAAAAGTTAATCAACTTTTAACTTCTGCGCTACATTGACAGTTAATTGTTTATGTTTTGTCACACATTTATTATTGTTAATATCTTTATAATATAAAATTATAATTATATGAATATTAAAAAAAAAAAACAAATTTAAAATAAAAGAAAATTTTTACTTTTCTTTCAGTTCAGTTCACTTTCAACATTTTGCATTGTGCTTTTGACATTTTGACACTCCGACGCTGCGTCATGGCTGGTAGAATTGTAACCAAATCATTAGAATGCAAAAATACGGACAGACAAATCAAAGCACAATAAATAAAATTTTTGAATCTTATTTCTAACATGTTGCAATTTTGTTATTAGAATCTTTGAAGGCCATTGTAACAATTTTAACTCTTTTTTACCCATAATTTGAAAAGAATAACAAAAATTATATCAAAACATTTTTGACATATACCTGTGCAAAATTTTGAACATTATAAAAAAATGAAATTTAAACCTTGAAATTTATATCAATCAATTGTATTAAAATCGTAGTTAAAAATCATTGTTAAATTTTAATATATGTATATACAAAATTTCAGGTAAATAAAATATGGAAAATTTTTTATAGAATTTTAATTTGTTAAATTATGACATTTAAAATTCTACAAATGAAAAAAAAAACAAAAACGTTTAATCAATTAAATTTTTTTGTTATTTTGTGTTTTTTTTTTTGTAAATTCATCTATTTTAAATACGTTTTAATTTAATTTTTTAATTTAATTTCGTTTTTTACCTGATCAAAAATAACAAATAAAAAATGTTAATTATATATTGTATATCAATCAACGGATAAAGGAATTTGAAAATAAAACAAAAAAATCAAAATCAGAAATAAACAAAGTCTGGTTATTAGGAAATTATGACGAAAACAAAACAAAATTCTAAATGAAAAATTAAAATAACCGGAAATGTGACGTCATCATTTATTATACTTATTTTGGGTATAATATCATGGTTTTATATACATGTATATAAAAAGCAAAACACGAGCTTAAATTTTGTTTATTTATTTCTAAATTAACATTTTATTAATAAATTTTTTGGCAAAAATAACTATAGTGTGTGCAAATTACATACATTTTAACATAATTACATACATACAACAATAATGTTGAATGTTGATCATTCTTGTTAGAAATGCTATACAAATCTATTGATCAGATCATATATTATGTGTTAATAGGAATTGTTTACTTTAATATAAGTAGCATTCATATAACGTGTTCTATTTATTTAAATTTTTAGAATATAATTAATATATATCAGTATATACATATATTTATATATATATAGTCTAGTTATTTATAATCATATTTAAGGCTGCGTCTTTGTTATTGACATTAATATAAAGTAGGTTTAGTAACCTACTTAAGTACTTAACTAACCATGAAATATTATTGTATTATAGAAGTAAAATTTACAACTTACTAGGCAAGAATACCTAGAAATATCGGGTTTGATGAAAACAACACAGTTTAAAATCACAAAAAACCTATTTTGTCGTAAGATCACATCTCTCTTTTATGCCAATCCACTACTGGATGTTAGCGGTTATATGTCCTGAAAGTTGAGTTAAAATCTAGATAAACTGCTTCTGTATTCATTTCAATCAATCGTTATGTGTACCAAATCACCAATATTTGATATACATGTCCAGTTCTTGGTGTTTGACCAACACCTCTTTTACCTTCAATTTTTCCTTGCACTATAAGCTGTAGAAGTTCGTACTCTTGACCTCGCATCACATGTCCAAAACATGATATTTTTCTTCTTTTGATATCAGTAAGAAGTTCTCGGCCTTTATTTAATATTTGTGACACGATCAACCCAAGAAATTTTTAGTATTCTTCTATAGGAGCCAAAGGCTTTAAAGACTTCAAGTTTATTCATATGGGTCAAGGTCTAAGATCACATATATATTACAAATTTCTTATTGCAATGAATGGTTCATGTTCAAAACTTGTTAAAAATGCTAACTTATTTTGTATTCTTGTATTCTGACTAAGTTTATCTAATATCCAAACCCGGGAACTTCGCATTATACACAATAGCATTGGTATTTATTAGAATTTGAGCCCTCCTGTGTTCATTATGTGTAATTCAAGCAATTCTAATTGTGTCATGCAATTCAAGCGAGAACGGTTTTTTTTCCAGAATTTCGAATTGGAAAGTAAAATAGGATTATTGGATTGCAATTAGAATATGCAAAATGAAGCATTCTAACTGCATAATATATATAGGAACATATATAGGAACTATAATATCACTCTGGTAGTCTGAGTTCTAGAGTTACCACCATTTACAATATAACTTTATGAACGCAAAACGTATACCTGCAATGAGTACAAATTTGAAGAAAATCTTTAAGAAAATTTGAATTCGGTCTTTTATATCACAGATACAAAATGTGTAAGATACAAGCAATGTTTCACATGCAAAATTAAAAAATTATTTAATAATAGGTTTTGACTTCCATCTAGAAATTTATGAAAACCAAAATAAAATAAAAATGTCTAATACCCCAGCTCTATATACTAGTTATTAATATAAGTTTTGGATTTATTAAATTTTTTCAATTCAAATTTACATTTTAATAAATTTATAGGAATTGTAGAATGCATAACGTACTGGGTATAACTATATCTTATTTTTAATCTTATCTTATACTTCTTCTTATTCTTTTAAAACATTCTTATTAATAAATTCTTATAATAATATTAAAAAAAAAACCAGTTTAGAAATTCTTATTACGAAAATTAAAATCTTCAAATTCTTTTTACGAAATCCTTAAAAATGAAAATTATATAAAAAATTTAATTAACTACATATTTAACAATAAAAATAAAATAATTAAATAAAATTTTGTTTAGGTTTAAAAAAAAAAACAAAAAAAAAACAATAATAACAAAAAATTTATTTCACCCAACGTGGGGCTCGAACCCACGACCCTGAGATTAAGAGTCTCATGCTCTACCGACTGAGCTAGCCGGGTAGTTGTTTTAATCAAAAATAAAACTTAATATAAATTTACTTAAATTAGATAAAATTCTAAAATATTTACATCCATGTAAATATTCTTCTTATGTATATATATATATATATAATTTAATTTTAGTAGGCTTTGCTATTTAATAAAATAAAATTTTTGAAATATTTTAAGCAAAAATTTTGTAATTTGAAAATTTTTATAAAAATTTGTGTATATATCAAAGTACATACATATTATATAAGAAGAATATAATTATATATATACATATATATATATGTGTGTTTGTGAAAAGAATGTTGTTAAAATGTAACAAAAAATAAACATTCTTATGAATAAATATTTAATTTTTATTTGATCATAAAACTAAAAATTGTTTTTACTCCCAAAGCATTAATGGTTACATTTTAAAATATTTTTTTATTTTTGGATTATTTTATTTGATTTTTTAATTATTTTATCATGAATCCGAACTTGAAATATGGAAGCATTAATATATATACATATATATTATATATAAATGTGTATATAAAAAACAATAATAACAACAAATAAAAAGAATTCCATTAACAAATATATACATTATACTATATACAATATTTTATATATTTTTTAGGTATCTAATATTTTTATAGTAATTGAACATAGATGGATTACAATTTATTTTTTCAGATATGTTGACGTCATAATTATTTTGGTTAGTTTTTATATTTCGAATATGAATTTAAAAAATTTATATTTTTGGCGCCATTAAAATTTGTTACTATATAACAAAATCGCGCCTTTTTTTTTCTTTGTTTTTCAATTTAATATGTTTGGAATTTTATATGTTAGTTCTTATAATTAATATAATAATAACTTATTCTAATTTAGTACTTAAAATAAAAGAAAAAGAACTTTGTACATGTATACAAATGTTACAAGAATTTTTAATTTCAATTAAACCCTTTCAAAATTAATTAAGAAAAAACAACAACACGTGTAATAATTTTAATTTATTTTAAAATTTTGTGCCTATGTAAATTAATATGGGCAAAGTTTATAAAAAATTCCTTAATTGTGTTAATGGAATACTGATAATAATGTAAAGCTTCAAGCGCCTATTTCTTTACTGCGAGAATTCCTTGGCGGTTTAAAACTGTCTATATAAGCAGTGAAGACATTCGAATATATTGAAAAAATCCGGAATTAAACTCATAGCATAGTAGTGTTTTACAATTTGAAGTTGTTATTAAGTTCATGGCAGTGAGTCAGAGCTACTGACGAACTCCTTTAAAAATAAGTTGTAGGTCTTCGTAAGTACTAAAAAATTATGCACGATGTTTCCTAATTAAGTGCACTGTGCACTGCTATAAAGCACTGCATAGATACTTGTGAGTAGGCACGTTTTTTGTATGGGAGCTAAGCTGGGCCTCTCCTAGTTTCCAAAATGTGGGGGCTTAAATGAAATTTAAATATTTTTTTTTAGTTTTCATAATTTAACTCTTAACTCTGTTTTCAGACTACTTATGAAAATTTCTTAAAATGTATTCGAAAGCTTAAGATGTCCTATTTTAATATTGTATCGTTTGAACATGTTGAAGTTTTAACAATTTTTTTTGAAAAACCACATTTTTTTTAGCTACTCATAAGTAATTATGCAGTGGTATATAGCAGTGCACTTAATTAAGAAACACCCTGTATATGCAAAATATTCTGCCCACGAATAGAATTAGTAACAAAGATTTATGGGACTTAGTCAAAACAAACAACCGAACTAAGATGGAAGTGGATCGGAGTTCGGACACACGCTGTGAAAAGGTGAAAGTGCCACAACTAAGGTTTCACTATTGGAACCTATAATAAGATTCAAGAACTTACAGGTACACCCAGAATAACATGGAAATGTACTGTCCTAGTACTAGAAATAAACGAATACTTCGGAAACTTTATAGTAGAAAAAGCATTAAACAGAGAAGCGTGAATGTAAGCACTATGCTCCCCAGTGAAGTTATTGAGAAAAAGTTAAGTTCATTTCACGGAAGACAAAAATAAAAATTAAATTTAACTATAATCATAATACAAATTTACATTTATGTATTCAAAAATACTTGTACAATTAAATTATAATATTTTTTAACTGTTATATTAAAATTCTTTTCAATTATTAGTTTTTGTTTTTAGTTTTCTTTTGTTGTATTGTTATTATTATTTTACGAACATCGTTATTTTAACTTAAAGTCAGTTGCGGAATTAGCTTTAACAACAAACACGTGCATAGTATTTGAATTATTGTTAGGTGCTTTTGTACTCAGTTGTAGGTGGCAAATGGTAAATGTAAAAAAAGTATTGTTGTGTTAAATAAATTATGCTTTGTAGGTATATCATTACCAAAAAAATTGTAGGTTGCTTTAAGGTAATTAAGATATTTTGAATGGTGTTGTTACTATTATTGTTAAGTATCTAATCTTTGTAGACTTCCGTATATTAATAAATTATCCGCAACCATTTCAAAGCTTTAATTTTTTAACTGCGTCTATCAGTTTATATAGTCGAGATCTTGTGAATAAGGTCTGGATAAATATACCATACATAAGTATATAAGTGAAATATCTTTATTCTTACTGTTTTAATATGAAAAACTCAATATTGTTCTTTTAATATTTTTAAAACTTGTATTTTGCTTATATACCTTTGTTTGCCACAACCCCAAATTGGAATTCTATACAAACGTATAGGTTTTATGTTTTATGAATTGCTTGTAAACTAACATATTATTATAAATTGACAACTTAGACCCACGGGCCAGTAATTTTCTTTATATTTATTATCTAGTTCTAATTTTTTTTTTTTTAAATATTCCCTTTCCACCTTAACTTGACATCATGTCTTAAACCTAGGTGGTGGATTAGATATTTTTTTCTTGAGCGAGTTTAGTTCTATTAATTTTGATTTTCCACTGGTTTATTCGTTCATAATTTTTTTACATACACTTTGGTAATACTTTGGGGGTTCGTCGATATTTGATCCTACTGCTAATATGGCAGTATCATCAGCGAATGTTGCCATAGTTACATTTTCTACTACTGGTACATCATTGTGCATAGTAAATAATATACATTTTTTAGAATACTGCCTTGACAAACCCCTGCTTTCAATTATTTTAGGGATGAATACTCATCTTCTTGTTTTATTCGAAATAATCTACCCGAAAGGTATGGTATTGACGAGCATATTGGTTTTACCTTTAACGCTTTTTCTAGCGGTTATTTGGAATTAAGTTTTTTTTTAAAAATAAGCTTCAACCATTTTAGGAATAATTTTTAAAACAGTTTTGACATTATCAGTAGCAAGGAAACCATTAGCACTTCCGCTACCTTGCAAGCGTTAAGCACATATTCCAGTTTTATACAAGTACTCAAAATTTCATTTAATATTCGTATAGGTCTTGCAGAAAGTTGCTTTAATATTGCTGATGTATTAAAATTAAAACCTGGAGCATTTATTTCACTTGAGTAATTTAATTTCTGCGACCTTAATTTCAGTATTCTAGTTCGAAAAGGCTTACTGTATACATTAATCAGATTAAGGAATCTAGCGTCATAACTAAAATCAGTAATTTCAAACTTTGGAAACTACATCAATCTTGCTTTAAAATTTAAATAAACGTGAAAGCTGCCACTGTTTTACTACAATTAAGTAAAATGTAAAATCTAAACAGATCATTTTAATAGCATATATATATTCTATACATGTATATTATAAGTACCCATATATATTTTGATATTTTTCAATAAAATAATTATTTAATATGGCATATATAAAATTAATAGTTTTTTTTAACTTTATTATTATTCAAAAGATGTTCTCATCATTGTATCTATATCTATGTATGTCTAAGATATATACCATGAACATATAATGCTTATTAAAAATAACGATCTATAGACCTATTTAAAACATCAAAAAAAACAAAATAATAAAAAGCAAAAAAAACTAACAGCAAAAAAAATTTTAAAATGATCGTGCTATACATAAATGGTGGATCAAGAAATCCAGATGAAAAGTCCCAAAAATTAAAAAAAAAAAAAAAACAATAACAAATAAAACATGAAATTTATTATTCTGATGTAATCTATTTTTAACGAAATAATAATTTCAAGGTCAACATACATAAGCATGCGGGAGATTTTTTTTTTTTTTTATTAATGTTTGGTTTCTTTACTTATTTTTTTTTTATTTAAAACTTTTTTTTTTGGGTCTGGTTTTTTTTTTTAATTAAAAAAATTCGCTTTGTGTCCATCATTAGAAGCAAAAAAAAAAAAAAACTAATAAAGGGAGATTATATGAAACAGAACTTTTAAAATAATTTCTAGCATTTTGTTGTTTTTGTTTTTTTTTTTTTTTGCTTTTATGTTTTATATAATATGGGTTCAGCTGTACCACATTTTTATATAGTAGACAACTTTATTTTTTATTGATAATTTTTTTTTTGTTTTTTTTTTTTTATATGCCAAACTCTTCCTATCAAAAAACAAGTGATGGAAAAAACCAACGGTTTTCAAAAAGCACATTTTTAAAATTATATAGGGTTTCTTACTGAGTATTTTATCGAAATATAATGTTGGAGCTTCAGTGTTAACGTTTAATTTAGGAAATATATACACTGGTGACTAAGTTACTGCTTACTTATAAAAACAGTAAATTTTCAATTTTTAAATCCTAAAAGCCCCGCAACCCCACCCGCCAAATTTCTTAAGGATCGAACTTCACCCAAAATTGCAAGTCTCTAGCTTGAATCGTTTACAAGATATGTGGGACCAAAAATTTTGCAAAAATTGTGTTTTGCATAATGGTAAATTTTAGAACCGTATAGCAACCCTATACATTTTAAAAGCTCATAAACTCAGCTGTCTTTTACCGTTTTCAGATTGAAAATATACCTAACAGAACTGTTGTTATAACAATTTAAATATACGATTTTTTTCGAATGTGGGGGCTGCAGCTCTTGGGGCTACAGAAAAAAGTTCTTCTATGAAATTTTTTTTTGCGATATCTACCCGTGGTTAAAATTTCTTTTCTCTATTTCAAAGGATGTTAAAATTTTAGTAAACATACGGACGGATAGACAAAGTGAAGCTATATAGGCACATTTTTACAAAATTTTTTGAAAATGTGCTAAAAACAACCAGCGTCCAAATTATTTTAATTTTTTATTTTTATTTTATAACTTACTTTGTAATTTCGTTTATGCTATACACAAAGTAATCAAATCTAGGGAAAGGGTTATATTCTATTTTATGTGTTATTTTATTATTATTGTGTTTTTATGGAGTTATCAAGTATACAGAGAGTACACGGATGCTTTTAACTCACCGATAGCTCAGTGGTAAAGTGGTGGCTTTGAAAAGTTTCGGATTCAAATCCTAGTCGGATCATATCTAATAATAAAATATAGTGTATATTACATTACAATAATTTAATAATAAGTCCAAATGTCAAATAGGTAAAGGATTAATATTATCAGAAAATATTTACTATTATCTGATACTGCAAATAAATAAATAAATAAATTGTTGCTTTTTTCAAAATGAATTGACAAGCTATCAAATTAAATGGACGCAAACTTTTGACAAAGCTTTTAACTACGTTTGGTAATCTTGCATAGTTCATTATTATTGAACTAAAACTATTTGAGTTTGCTAGTGCTTTATTTCATTATTACACAAGCGTTTTATGGCGTTCACGTAAATTAAATAGTAGAATTCACAAAGCCGTCAAACTTAGTGGATGTCCTGCACAATTACTTTTTTTTAGACTTAGCTTAGGTGTCTTTAAGCTTCTAATTAAGTTTGTTGATCTATAAAGAATAACTAGACTCTGATAAATATTCTGTTAAAGAATATTTTCTCAAGATTTGAAGATTGTTTGACTTACCAAGGTTCAGATGGGGAGCATCTAAATAAATAAGAAGAGACAAAATAAGGAGAATAATATAAAGTATATAAAATGGGCATTTAATTATTTATATATATCATATAATAATATCAAAAGCTAGAATGTGACAACGAAATGGAAACTTGAAATTTTGAAAGTAAGTAGAATTTTCGGAGTTTTTTTTTCATTACACATTTCAGCGCTTAGTTTAATATGACTGAGTCGTTCTACTAAATACAGTGTATATGACAGGTATAGGGAAGGTAAAGACGATACAAGGTTGCGAAAATTTTTATCTTGGGAATTAAAATATTAATGGAAAAATCTGTCTATTGTCTAACTGCTATATTTTTACTATATTCATCGTCAAGACCCTAAGTTACAGAATGCACTAGGCTAAAATTACTTCGAGTAAAATGTAATTACTGAATGAAGTAATTATTATTACATATAAATCTATTTATTTGATATTACAATAAAGGGTTTGGGATTTATTTATTTTATATAACAATTAAGGATTGAAAATGACCAGACCGAATTTTGAACTCAGACTCTTCCGATTTTTAAAAATTAGGCTAGCGTGTTGAAGACTATTCTTCAGTAATAATTTATTACTGTTATTTTAATTTTAATGTTATAATTGCTTAGAAAGATCAGCATATTTTTTAAGTAAATAGGAGTTTTATATATTTATCCAACTTTAAAAGAATTTTGTGACACCTAAATTGAGATGTAATCAAAGGAAATTTTTTGCTACAAGTTTTGTTTTCGTTAATTTTTTTGATAACTTAAAGTTATTAAAGCAAAAAGAAAGAACACTTAACATATTGTATATATACATACATCGTATACATATACATATATATAAAACAGTTTTTTTGTAACATTAAAATGGAATTCTGTATTTATATATTTCAGTTTTTTAGTATAATGTAAATTTAATTATAATTATATTATTTATAAAAGAATTACGTAATTGATAGGCAATTTTTTTAAAGGAAATACATTAACATATATATATAAATAAATATTTATATAAAACATAAATTTAAACATAAGTTTTAATATTTTTGAATTTTTAATTTAATATCTGATAACTTTCAAATTTATTAAATTTAATCTTTGAAAGATTTTATAAATACATTTAAAAATTGTTTTGTTAAATGATTTTATTAATTTGAATTTGCAAAAAGATTTTTTTTTCAAAGTGTTAAATTAAAAAAAAAATAACGGAATATTATGTATTTTAGGTAGTAGGTACAAGGTTTTTAAAATGGTATTTGTTATTTTATTATTTTAACCCAATTTCGAATATATATCGCATTTCTATTACATTTGTCAAATCAAAACAAAACCTGTCCAATTTAACTCTGTTAATTTATTTATTAATTTTTAATAGTTTTGTATTAATTTTTTTTGTAGATTTTTTTTTAGCGCTAACTGTTTAACTATTTGGCTAGAAAGCTTGTCTGTACTATTGATCTTACTGAATTCCACATACAATTTACACATAAGATAGTACAAGGCCTTATAACATGTAGAAACATCTTAGATTTTTAATAGATACAATTCTATTTGTTATAAATATATAATATTTTAATATTTGAATTAAATGGTATTCCTGTATATAATATGTGATTTATACATATTATTCAATTAAATTATTTGTTTATATTTTGTATTTGTAAATAACTATTAATGGTATACAATTACTAATTATTGGTTACGTCATTAATTTGAACTCAATGGCGAATGGTAACTGAGTTGAGTTGAAAACCTGATAAAAGTTTCTTTCACTTTTATTCACCTTTAACTAGGGAAACCCGGGCTTTGGAGTGGAAAATCGACTTTATATATATTAATGTTACAGAAACTAAAATTTTGACATTAAGACGTGTTGCCGCTTTGTCTTGTAATAAGCCTTTTATTTAATAAATAAATGCAATGATTAAAACATTTAAATTTAAAGTAAATTCCATTTTACCTAATCATTTATTAAAAAAATGTTAATATATTTTTTCATAAATTTATTTTCAAAATATGTCAATATATTGATTAAAATCTTTTGAAAACCTGCACAATAAAAATATCGAAAAAAAAAATAAAGTATAATTAACCCAATTTTCTACGTAAAGAAAGGACAATATTGAAATATAAAACAAAAACAAAACTAAACATTGACAATTTGTTTTCCCCCCTTTAATTCTGTCATTCAAAATATTTTACTTTACACTTATTTTTATGACTTTTGGCGACAAAAAAAGACAGAAAGAAAATATTGATTTATATATGTATTAACTTATATAAATTTTTTTTTTTCAACACGACAGACAATTATTATTTTAATACACTAGTATGACAGTTTTTGTTGAATATAATAAATATTAATCCAATAATTATGTATGTATATGTATATCGTTTTCTATTTCACATAGTTATATATAATTTGTAAATAAATTAAAGTAAAGGATGTACATAGTTCTAATTGATTATCATTCAATGATTTTGTAAATAAATTCTTTCGGTATTTGGGCAATCAAGTGCATAATTGAATTTTTTAATATTTCATTATAATTATTGATATCTATTATTACTTTTGAGCACGTTTTCAAAATTTTTAGTTTTATTTTTACTATTTGTAAGTCATTTCGTGATCCATCTATTAGTCGTATTTTTCAAGGAAAAATAGTTTGAAGATTTGAAATTTCATATTAATAGTTTCTGCTTCTTCTTTTAACCCTATTTAGAGCGTATGGAGGCATTACATGTCATTATTGACTATGTGTTTATGTTTATGTCATGATCACTTGTTTGATTTACAAATTAAAAATTTTTAAAGGAAAAACTTAGACCAAGTATTCTGGAACATCAATTCTTCGAAGAACTTTGCTGAATGTACTTATTTAACATAGTCAAAAACTTTAGTTAAGTTAACGAAGCTTGAGTACACTTGTTAATTGAATTCTAGGGTTTTTCTATAAACTGGGACCCTTAATTTGTCATGGATTTTGTGCAGAAAGGTTTTACTGACTTGTTGGATGAGTTGTCGGTTCAGTGTTTCCCATAATATTTGAGTTATTTCATTTTGAATAACTAGCTAAGGATTGAATGTACTTAATAATTGGACCATGCTCCTGTTCTTCATTTTATATTGCGGTAATATAACGGTAAATAACTTTTCTGTTAAAATTAATGTTTTATTCAGTAGTGCCGAAAAAAAAGTTTTTCGGGGGTTCAAACTGTTATTTTATAGTCTTAGCGAATTAAGTAGAACATTATACCATTTTTATTTTTAATTTCGGCTCCGGAGACTCTACTGTTTTGTTTTCCGATATCGCAAGCTTTCTTCGTAATCAATAATTAATAATTTAACTTTAATAAAAAATACATAAATATAACTATATAAACAAATAGAAAATGTAAACAAATAATTCAATTAAATAATATAACTCACAGATATAGAATAACATATAATTCAAATACAAAATGATTACATAATAAACAACATAGAACTGTCTCAATTGAAAATGTAAGACATTTCTACATTACAAGGCGTATAGTACTATTTCATGTTTAAATTGTATGTGGAATTCATTTGATCAATTCTAATATATGAATATACCACATCCTGTTCAGACATGCACATATATAGTCAGGCTGTTTAGCCTATAATAGTGTACAGTTAGCACGAAGAGGGGCCGGCAAAAAAAAAATTCCCTTAACAATTCCGAATGTCTGCTAGTTTCCTTTCACATCTGAATGTTAATTTATACATACATTTTGCATCAAAGTTTCTTATGAAGCATCATAGATTTCTTAATATGATTTGATATAGAACTAGCTAGTTTTGGTATTCAAAATCTCATAACATAAATAGAGTTCAAATATCTGTGTGCTTTGAAATTTTTTTTTATCAAATAGCTATCTCCATAACCATAAAATAATTCCAAATTTGAATCTTTCATTTTTAAGGATTACAATTCGAAAAAATTTAATTAATTTTGTTTTTCCAGTTTTCTATAGAACATTTTAAGTGTTAATATTATCGTTTCATCATCATTATAGTTGATTGTTTTTAATGACACCATTGTTAAAATAATTTACAAACAAATATAATGAAAAAAAAAGAAAATAATACTAATAAAATGTCACTTAAAAGGTCACTGCCAGTTTAATTAATCAACATGACAATTACGTCATTTAATTTTAGCTTAATATCTCCATTAAAATTTTTTAGAAACATATAAATTTGTATATATATACATATGGAAATAGATATAATATAATTAAAGTAGATATATATTGCATAGTGAAGCATTTAATATCTAATTGTTTATATGTATATCGAATTATATTATGTTAAGATAATATGCTCTAATTCAATTTATTTTCTAAGTAATTTATAAAGTATTCAAGCATTTAGTTAAGCTTTTATAATTTTTTTTTATTTAAATGTTAATTTATTTAATGATTATTTGGAACTTGGAAAAAACAAAAACTATGATGTTTGATTTTGGTTGTCATTTTTATACCCCGCATTAACGCATTATTAAAATGAATACAAAATTTACCGTTATTATTTGGACGCTATAAATAAAAAGGATATATATATGTATAGGTATGTATTTCTTGGTGTTTGAAAATTTGCCATAAGTAGTAGAGTTTTATGCCCAAAGTTTGCTCGAATTTGGTCAGTCTAGTTCAGCAGGTTCGATGTCCAACGTCTGCACAAATAATAGGTGCCACACAATTTATATTTTCTTTTATACATAACTGAGTTTAATAATATGCGAATTTGAAATTGTAGCAAAATTAGTTTACTGGATGATCTCATGTTTATCTTATGTTCGTGATGAAAATCAATAATTTTCTTTTTGGAATTTTTTATTGATTTTTAGGCAAGGAATTTTATAATATTAAGTAATATTTACTATTGTCTGGTACTATTAATAAATGAATAAATAAACAATACAACATTATAGAGTTTCAATATTTACATTTAATTTTGGAAAAATACTCAACAGTGCCTAAGTGTTACTCGACTTTAGGAATAAAAGATTTTTATGTTTTAAGTTCTAATAGCCCTTTAGAAAGGGATGGTTCAGAAAATTTTTCTGAGGAAAGTTATGCTGATTCTTGGCAATCTAATTTCACTCAAAATGTCTAGTTTATAGGAAATAAAATTGGGTCTTCCATAATTTATTCCTTTTCCCAGTACTAATATTTCTATAATTTTAGCAATACAATTGTTTATTGACGGCTAAATTTTTATCGTAATTTGTTTGTATTTTCTTCTTTACATTTCTGACCTCATCGAGTCAAAATAACATATTTCACATAAAACAAAATAAGTTTAGTAACGTCTTAATGGACTTTGGAGGACTTAACTCCATTCCAAGGCTTTTTAGCCATTAAATTGTCATATTTCATATTATATTGAATATGATAAGATTTGACATATTTTTTTTTTAAATAATCAAACCACAGTTATTCCTTTATACTGAATCTGAAAAATAAAACTGTGTATATAATTTATAAATATTTGATTTTAGGTCTATGCTTATATGTGTATTTTGTATACAATTGAATATTTGATATTGTCTGCTTATATAAGAATTATGTATTATTCGCTTAGTTACCAACTAGCGCTTTACGATATTTAATAACTGTTAAATGTTCCTCCTATTCATTTAGTCCGAGTTTTAAAAAATTATAATTTATTTAATAACTTTTACTGATTACTTTTCACTTCTTTATGTTTTAAAACTTCTTAAACCAAAAAAGCCTCTAAAATAAAGTGTTTGGACAGGATTACTTATTTCTCTAATTGACAATTATAATTACTTACCTTTTTCTGGAATACAATTCGATTTCCATTTAATCTCAATTACCAAAGCACGTGACTTTTTTTTATTAAATAATGTTGTATTTTTTTTGGAATTCATCTTCAATATTGTAATATTTCTTGAATTTTTAACCAATTTTAAGGGTTTTTCTAATACTACCTTTACATATATATTCTAAATCCATTAATTTCGACTTTACATATAATAAAAAAAAATTTTATACTCTGTACATTTATTTAAATTTTTATATATAAAAATTAAAACTTTATTTTATTTTGTTTTCTAAATTTTTGTTATCAACCATCCGAATGTTTTGTGAAGGAGGGGACAATCATTTGATTAAAATTCTTGGTCAAATAGTTAATAAGGCATAGACCAAAATATTCGTAAAGAGACGATACAGAAAGTGTACAGAATTTTTTAACAACTTTTACATAAATGGAAACGTCGCGATCAAAATCAAAACGTTAGTCGCAACATTATCATATGATCTTAAAATCACAGAATAAACAAAAGTTTAAATAACTCAAATAACTTCGAATATTATTTAGTGAATATAAGTTTTAAAATTAAAATAAAAATTGATTAAAAATATGAACCATATTAAAAAACTTTTTTTGAGGTTATGATTTCTGACGTACAAATGACATTTATTTATTTCGTACATTGTTTTGACACCTAACGTCTATTTTGGAAATATTCATATTTGTAATTGTATACAACCTACTCGTCCCCTTGTCAACTCGTTTCGCTACGACCATTGTAATCTTTGCTTAAAACAAAAGGTTAACTAATAGTTAATTATATATTTAAGAATTATCTCAAAATAATATTCTATTTTGGGTTTTCTTTTTTTTAATTTTTGAATAACTGTAGATAGAACATTAGAAAATTTAATTTTAATCTGAATATTGGAAAAAATTTCAACTTTATTTTATTAATTTTGTTCAAAAAATTACAATATAAAATTTGTTTAAATTGTCTTATTTTTTATAATATATATTAATAAAATACCAAATTGATTAAAAAAATGACAAGTGTCAAATTATATCCAGATATAAATTCTTTTGATGTAATTGATCCAAATACTATGGTTATAAGACCAGATGGTTCAGTTACACAAAATATACCATATTTAAATTATTATACTACTTATGCGGAACGATTTGAACAAGGGCGACAAATGCCCAAAGTGATGTCTTATAAGAAAACTGCATTAAATTCTCCATTTGTACCGTTCCAACATACAACTATTATCATACAAAAAAATCCAAGTAAGTCTAAATGTGTTTTTTTTTTATAATATTAGTTTTAATTTTGAGTTAAATTAAAAAAAATTCTTAATTTGTCGTAATATATACTTTGATTGGGTCTCAATGGGTTAGTGGTTAAGCATTTGGCCGCGGTGGGTGCGGGTTCGATTCCGAGCAGCTCATGAAATATTTAATTGAAAAAAAATATTTAAACCATTATAGGTTTCCTATTGGTGATCAAATATAATTTAAAATATACAAATATATAATATAAAAAAAATAAATAATATTACTAATAAATTGATAGAAAGTATTGAAAGTGGGATACAAAACGAGCCGCAAGGCCTACGTGTTAGGATGGCACATGCTACCTCCCATAACAAACAACAACATTTACTTTGAAAGTATTCGTAAAAACTTAATAAATGTGGAGCCAAGTTGTTTCAATTAGAAAAAATTTTGAAAATTGAGTTATATTTTACGTAACTTAATGTTTAAGATATTTAGGATTTTTTATATATTTACATGTACATACAAACATACATTGAAATTCAAAAAAAATTTTTACATGGTAAATTAAATAATATTTTTAAGTGGATTCTTTTCTTTTAGGATGTTTTAGGTGTGTCAAAATATGACATCACTATGTTAGATTATGTTGTGTCCTTTATTCGAATTAAAAAAAAAGGAATACAACATAAAACAATAAATACATAATACACATATATACAGATAAATTTTTAATGGCAATTCTTTTCTGAGTAAGTTAATTCGTTCTATATACAAATGTATATAAACTGTATATAAGAATTCTACATATAAAAGTGGAATAAGTATATAGGTATAAATACAAACTTAAATCACATTTAATCATTTTTAACAATAAATTAAACAAGGAAGATTATAGTTGTTCTTGTCAACTTTTAGATACACGTGCAAACGCACTATGATGTTTAAAATAAAACCAAAGTAGGTCCGAATCATGTTCAATTTTGTCAGTTGACTTGCCCTATTACTTTACTTCATCATTTTCAATTCGAATCTCGACGTCTTATTAGATTCAAAGCAATCGGATAAGGATATGCATACGGATTTAAATTTTGCAACATTATAGTTTTATTAATTGCAAATAAAGATTGAAACACTGTGGTTTCAGCAAATTCTATTTTAACTACACTAAACTTAGTCATTTCAAATTTTGCAAACGACTTACCATATTACTTTAATTTGCCTAATTTTAATTTCAACTTCTTATGCAAGCAAGGTTCTAGAATTTTTAAGATAGCCACCCTAAATGTACAGCTAGCCTACCCTACAGCTACCATACCCTTAAATGCACATATGTACTTCAATAGCGTCACTTTCTGTATTTGAGATAATTTAGATTAGATTTTAATAACTTGTTTCCAAAATATTTAATTTTATATTATTTTTTTTTTATTTTGCAGCGCTTCCATCTCCATCTTCCAATTCTAAAATTACAAATTGTGAAAATTGTTGTGGAAAAAACAATACTAAAGATTTCAGCGAAATTGAATTGAGTGAAGAAGTAGTTGAAACCAAAAAGGACAAAAAGGACAAAGAGAGCAAAAAGGACAAAGAGGACAAAAAAGGAACAGAAATCCAAGAGGAAAAAAGCAAACCCTTGTATACAAAAACATCATATTGGGCTGGATTATGGAGAATATATTTATTAATTTTTTTATTGGGGTTAATTATACTTTTTATTTCATAGTTAACTTTTTATAAAAATTGAAATATATTTATAATAACAATACACTAATTATATTAAAATAGTTATTTTTTGTTGATTGTTTTCAGAGCTTTGGTAATCGTTCTTCCACCTTATGCAGCTCTTTCTATTTGGGTACGTTAAATGTTTTAAAATTAAATTAAACAATTATTAATAAATTTGTTTGTTTTAAGGTCTTCATATCTGCATTGGTGCTAATAACATCTTATTCTAAAATTGATGCTTGATTTGGATATATTTTGTTAAAAGGCAGCTAAAAACGAATGATTTTAAAATAAGTTAAACTGGTATATTTTGTAAATTGGTTTTACATAGAATAAAAATTTATTAATTAAAATCAAATTAATATTTAATTTGAAATTAGTATATTATTAAAAAAATCAAAATCATTGCGCATGGTTTACTTTATATTATTATAACAGTCAGTATATTTTAAAACAAGTTAAAGTACTGGTAAAGAATATATTTAATCTGAAAGACACAAAAAGATTTAAAATTATTAAAATAAGAAATAAAATACAGTCTGAAGATAGAGCTAAGATCGTAAGTGATATTTTTCAACTTTTTTTTGTAGGTTTAATATACGACTGAAATAAAAAAAATATATGAATATATATATATACATATAATATTTAAACTTTATACATAATAGTTTTAGGGATATTTAATAAAAATATATTTTTCGACGGTCCGATTACTCTAAAGAACTGTTATAATACCTAGTTAAGGAACAAAGTTAACTAAGCCTAAAAGTATGCTTTTAAATTTTCTTTAAATATTTTTTTCAAATTAATTCAGGACCTTCGGACGCACTGATTAATTACTTAGCATATCAACCGAGAACGTTTGGGCTAGATCCCCGAACAGATCGTAAATTTTTTTCAAGGGAAATTACTGGAGAAAATGATTTTTATAAGTATTGGTATAATTTAATAAAAGTATTCTGAACTAAATGGTTTAAGTAACAGATGTTATCTGTCTTCTCGAAAATAATGGCAAACATTATGCTCAAAAAGATCAAAAGCAGGATTGAAAATACATTGAAAAGACATCAAGCTGGCTTTCGTAATGGTCGCTCTTGCATTGACCATATCAACACGATACGAATAATACTCGAACAATCAACAGAGTTCGGGTCGCCGCTACATATCATGTTTGTAGACTTTGAGAAAGCTTTTGATCGTGTAAACCGCGAGTATATATGGAGAGCTCTTTGTAGGTGGGGTATCCCAGAGAAAAATATTGCCATTATTAAGGAATCCTACGAAAATGCGAGGTATCGAGTCTTACACAATGGACAGTTGACTGATTCGTTTGAGGTGCAGCAGGGTGTAAGGCAAGGCTGTATATTGTCGCCTATATTATGTTTGGTTGTGATGGACGAAATCTTAACCGGAACCGTAGGCGTAGATGAAAGGTATGGCATTCAGTGGCGACTAGGAAACATTTAAGCCAATTAGATTATGCTGATGATGTAGTTTTTATGGCACACACATGAAGTTGTCCAAACGAAATGTGCCAAAATTTGAATACATATGGCAAACGAGCTGGAATACAAATAAACGCAGCTAAGACTAGAAGCATGAGTACAGAACACTCAACACATCAGCAAATCCTACTATAAGAAAGTCAAATTGAAGAGTAGAACAGTTCAATTATTTAGGAAGCATAGTGACATCAAATGGGGGAACGAAAGTTGATGTTGACAGCAGAATAAATAAAGCTAGACCTGCTTTTGGAACTATCTCAAGCACATGTCAGGCAAATAATACAAAGCTAAAAATATTTGAATCAAGCATCAAATCAGTACTTCTATACAGCTGTGAAATATGGAAGGTAATCACCAAAAAGTTGCAGTCGCATATAAACCGCTGCCTACGCCGGAGTTTGTATGCCGCAAATCATTACCAACGCACACAACACAAAAAACGAACCAAACGATGATTGAACTCGAGATCCGAGCGAGAAAATGGCGATGGATCGGAAATACCTTGAGGAAACCAGACATTGCAAGGCAATGTTTTGAATGGAATCCACAAGGTGGACGACGAGTGGGCAGACCAAGGAAAAGTACTGTTTTGAAAGAGGCAGAAGCGCAACGCAAAACGTGGTTACAGCTAAAAGAAATTGCTAAGGATCGTGAAAGGTGGAGAGGATTTGTTGACGCCTTATGCCCCACCAGGGGTTCTAGGATCCAATAAATAACTAAGTAACATATACGTAATATATACGTAACATATAAGTAACATAAGATAATTCCAGAAATATAGTGAAATCTAAAATATAATAATGCAATTATATTGATAATGTTTAAACTATGAATTAAAATTTAGAATGTTCAATATTTGTTAAAAAAAAAATTATTGATTTTCAAGATTTGGCAAACAAGGTAACCAAAATCCCGGAATCAAAATTCCGGGGGGATTTATCTCTCACCAATCGGTGATTTATTTACTTCTTATACACTTCTTATTTTCACTCAAACGCTGAATAATAGATTAAATATATTTTTATAAAATATGATCGGTGACGTCGATGTGGTCTGGACGTTGGTCTTTCAATTGAAGGATCTCGGGTTCCGACCCTAATCGTATCATATTTAATAAAAAAATATGATTTATAATTTATATTAATAATATTTTATATTATAGTATAAAATATATGCTATAATTGTAGGTATCTGAAACATTAATGTTGTGGATAGCTTTTTTCAATGCTTCCTAAGTGGATGTTGCCGTGTTTTTATTACTTTCTTTTATTTATAATTTCAGTATTATTTATTTATTAATTTTGTTTATATATACAAGTATATATCATATATATTATATTTTACTATATATATATGGTTACCATGGAGATTTGTGTTTTAATTATATATTATTGAATCATTTTTCAATTATTTTTTTTTTAATTAAAAATTCGTGACCTATCTGGGAATCAAACCCACAATCATCGAGGTCATAGAGGCCCTCTTGCCAAACCTGAAAAGAATAGGCAGTATCATTCAGTTATGAATCAGTAGGAAACTGTTCATTAATAAATAAACAAATAAAATTTTTTATAAATTTTAGAAATAAATAATGAATTAAGTTATACACCGATAACACCAAAATTTTTGACTTATAATTATCATTTTATTTCCCTCTCTTCTATTTTATAATTGATAATGATGTTGAAAAATTTTTTTTTTGTAAAACAAATCTAAATTTTTAGTCCCAATTGAAAACATGATAATAGAGTGAAAGTAGGCAAAATAGTAAAAAGTAAAAAAATTAAATTGAAAAAAAAAAAAATAGAAAAAAACTATAAAATGAATGTTTCCACTCTTTATCCTAAACTTCCATCTGCACCACCCATATGTACTGAAGAATTAGATCCACCAAACCGATCACAATTAACAATAAATATTGAAAGTCCAGGTAAATATATTTGATGTTGAAGATCTAATTTGATCTAATCGAGTTCTTAAATAAATATTCTATAGGAAATCAACACTCTTATGCTGAAGAATCAAAAACTAAAGATATAAGGAAACATTCAATAATAAAATTAGCAAGGAAAACTTTTTTTATATGTGCTATGGGGTATGTATACAATATCTTTTAAATCAATTACGACTGCTATTTAATAAGGTTAATATACTTTTTAAATAAATCTAATATTTAATATAACATATCTAATAGACTTTTGTTTTATTAACAGATTCTTTTTGCTGTCACTACCGTTTTTAGTATACGCTCTTGTAAAAGCAAGGGATAGATCTTACTGGATCGATTAATTGATTCATATCTCATTTTGGATTAATAAAGTTAAGATGCGTTATAATATTTTTGTAATAAAATAGAATTTGAAATAAAATAGATTTTTTAATAACTTCATAATTTCTGGTGACATAACCACCTTAAATAAATTTTTAAATGTGGGGAACGTCAATTAAATTACAAAATTTTGCAACTTTACGAAATGTCCACGAATAGAACTGTACTCTCAAAATTCTAGAAAGCCACATTTACCTATATATAAATATATTTTAGCAAAATGATCCCCAATCCAATACACACGCCCTAGTTCAATAAAACAAAAGCTTAATCACTCCCCCACTGAGATTCCTTGTTCCAAAACAAAAACGACCAATTAGTAGGTATTTGTCTGTCAGTTCTAAAAGTCCATTCACGTCAACTGTATGAAAATTAAAGCTTTATAAGTCAAATAAAGCTTTTAATGTGAGCAGTAATTTTTTTTTTATACTCTTATATTTAGTATCTTAATTTACCGTTATTTGACACGAACCTTCTGTCAAATTTTAATAATTGCAATATTTTAGAATGCCATATATTAAAAACTTATATATGCTTTTATTAAGCTTTGGTTCAAAAATCCTACATTTATTTAATTTAGATTCAAAAGATAAAAATGAGGGTCAAATATTTGAGAATAAACGTATTTCTATGTATTTCTATTTCGATTGAGCTTATACATATACTAATATATTTAATTCGAAATTTATTTTGGAATATTTCCGATTTTTATAATTTAAGTATGATAATATAATAATATATAAGTAGAATACTAGTATATGATGTAAACAAATATGTATTTTTATATATTTATTTATGCGAGATTCTATCTTAGGAACCATATTTAAGTTGTTTAAAAAATCAAAGTTGACTCTTTTTCCAGAGTATTTATGAATTTAGAAATTTTGGTTACAAAATTAGAAATGCACTATTTTTCAAAATGTAAGTAGTTTATATGTAAACTTTTTATTATTTTCTTAATTTTGGAAAAAGGTATTTTAATTAAGTCCCTAAGGGAATTATGACCTTGCACCTATTTTTTTACCTTATTTTTTATTCTTAAAATACGATTGTAGGATAACGTGGGAATACAGTATCAGAGAACATTCTCTTTGAATATTTAAAAATTATATAAATCGTGAAACATTACACTACAAGCAAATACAATTGTGTTGCACAATTAAGACATTCTTTGTATGCATATAATCTTGCGTTCTCATTTTGGATAGGAATTGGATATGTAAAGGTGGGGTAGGTTACATTTAAATTATAATAAAGATGAGTCAATCTGGGTTTATAATAATTCTTTTCAGGCTTCTTTTTTTATATAAAATTATAAATTGTATTTTCATATGAAATCCCTCAGACAATTTCGACGCTATTCGAACGCTGCATATGTTACACAAAATTAAAACATATGGAAATTCACAGATGACGCTCAAAAAAGGCGCAAACATTATTTCAGGCTTTAAAAAAAAAAATTAAAAAAAAAAAAACATTTACAAAATATATTTGTACATAATATTATAAATATCCTTTAGTATATTCACAATCATTTTAAAGATATTTAATAAAAATATATATTCTGACGATCCTAATACTATGAAAGAACCGTCATAATATACAGTTAATGGACAAAGTTAACGGAGCCTAAAAGTATGCTTTTAAATATTTTTTATATTTAATTTTGGTTTTTAAATGAAAATTAATATTAGGGACTTAATATTAGGGTGGCGTAGTGGTTAAGTAACTGATGTATATGCTTTTAAAAATAATTAAAAATAGATTGCCCATTATATTTTGATTAAACATTTGAATCTTAATACACATTTTATTTGGAATTTTTTTAATAACATTACTTTGAAAAAGGTTTCAATTACTTTAAAAAATGTTTCAATTTGAAAAAGTTTTCATTCTATTTGAAAGAGATTTCATTCAATTGAAAAATAGTCTCACTCAATTGAAAAATACTTTCATTCAACTGGAAAATAGTTTGATTCTATTTCAAAATTGTATCATTTAATCGGAAAATGCTTTATTTATATTCTTTAACGAAGAATATTAAATTATATTTTATGAAATCATAAGTTTCTTTCAGTGAATCATAATTATCCGGGAACTTTTGGATTTTTTCGTGTTATAATGTCCAATCAACTTCGGGGTTTTTGTCCCTCCGCTGATTTTGCATTTGATCCCGCTGATTTTACATTTAAAATGTGTACCCTCAATTCAGCTCTCACTTATTATCATGCCTTAGCTCTATTAAAATTAAATAAACTTCAAATAATACAAAATTTCGTACATTCCTAAAATATACAAACTGATAAAACCAATTTTTTTGACTTATAATTACCATGTTATTTCCCTCTCTTCTATTTTCTAATTGATAAGATAATGACAATGAAATATTTTTTTTTCTTGAAAAAAAATCGAAATTTTTAGTTCTAATTAAAAGTACACAGATAATAGAGTGCGAATTGGCCAAATAAAACTAAAATAAAAACTAAACTTTAAGTAAAAAAATTAAATTGAAAAAAAAAACTATAAAATGAATGATTCCACTCTTTATCCTGAACTTCCATCTGCACCACCCATATGTACTGAAGAATTAGATTGTTCAGCAAACAGATCGCAATTAACAATTATTATTGAAACTCCAGGTAAATATATGTGATGTTTAAGATCTAATTTGATCTAACCGAGTTCTTAAGTAAATATTTTAGTTTTTTAACAAAAAAAAAAGTAATTGTGAAATTTCTCAAAAATTATTAAGAAATTTGATTAAAACCCTGTGTTATTTCATTATCAGTTAGTTGTGGAAAAGATAACGTTCCAACATGCTCAAATTGTTGCATTAAAAATCAAGACTGTTGTGCTGAAGAATCCAAAACTAAAGATACAAAAAAGCAGCCAATAATAAAATTTGCATGGAAAACATACATGGCTTGTTTTATATGTTTTCTAGGGTATGTATCATATTTAAGCTCTCTAATTTCATGAATGTGTTAAACAAATTATAAGATACAGATCTTATATTAAATATAAAATATCTAATTGACTTTTTTTTACAATTTTTTTAATAGATTCTTTTTGCTGTCACTACCGTTTTTCATATTCGCTCTTGTAAAACCAAAAGATGGATCTTACTGGATAAATTAATTGATTCATATCACATTTTGGATTAATAAATTTAAGATGCGTTATAATATTTTTTTGCAATAAAATAGAATTTGAAACTTTTATGTAAACATTAAATATTTTCTTTAATTATTTGTAATTAAGTGCTTGTTTTCTATTAAACATATTTATTGGGTACTAAGTTTTCTGTTTTAAATTCTACCTTATCTTCGTTAACTCCTCATCACGAGTAGTTTTAAGTAGTTCTAAGGAATTTGGCTTTCTAAATTCATAGGGCGTATTAAAAAATACTCATTTATTTTCCATATTGTAACCCTATTGAGGCAGTTAGCTGACGTAATTCCTGTATAGCGTTATTTTGCGGATAGGTCAGTATATAGAAAATGTACCCTTTAAAAATATATAGATCCAATATTCGGTATCAAAATAAGTTTTAAACCAATCTTTTGGAATATGTTTTTCTTAATACATTCAGGTATTTACTAAAGAAATTCAGATTTTATTTTAGAGAATCTGAATTTTACAAAATAAATTCAGATAATTTTTTATTTAATATAGATTTTTAAGAAACTAATTTAAATATTTTTAATAATTTTTTTAATATTTTTAAAACGATTAATTTTTCAAAACGTCAATATAGAACAAATATACAGAATTTAAAGCTTTATAAGTCAAATAAAGCTTTTAAAGTGATCACACTTTTTTTTTATACTCTTATATTTAGTACCTTAATTTACCATTATGTGACACGAACTTTCTGTCAAATTTTAATAATTGCAATATTTTAGAATGCCATATATTAAAAACTTATATATGCTTTTATTAAGCTTTGGTTCAAAAATCCTACATTTATTTAATTTAGATTCAAAAGATAAAAATGAGGGTCAAATATTTGAGAATAAACGTATTTCTATGTATTTCTATTTCGATTGAGCTTATACATATACTAATATATTTAATTCGAAATTTATATTGCAATAATTCCGATTTTTATGATTTAAGTATGATAATATAAAAATATATAAGTAGAATACTAGTATATGATGTAAACAAATATGTATTTTTATATATTTATTTATGCAAGATTCTATATTAGGAAGCATATTTAAGTTGTTTAAAAAATCAAAGTTGACTCTTTTTCCAGAGTATTTATGAATTCATGCATGCGGGACTTTGGTTACAAAATTAGAAATGCACTATTTTTCAAAATGTAGTTTATACGTAAAATTTTGTTATTTTCTTAATTTTGGAAAAAGGTATACCATGATGTCGAATTCTAATTTAAAATTTGTGCTAATTATTTTAATATTACTAAGAACCCCTTAGTTAAGAACTGCGTAAGGGAGTTATGATCCACCTCTTTCAGTTAAAACTCTAAAGGTCATAAGTCCTCCAGGGAGTAATTGCTCTTTTCTATGAGTTAAAAGGCGTTCGACATTGTCTGATGGGAAGTCTGAAATCAATATTACAAAACAAAACAACTTTTGCTATGAAAATACACAGATGACGCGCAAAAAATGCGACATTATCTCAGGTTTTACAAAAAAATAAAACAAAATAAAAAAATTACGAAATATATATGTACATAATATTATAAATATATTCCAGATATTTATGAGTTTCAGTTAATGAAATCATAAGTCTCTTTAAGTCCCTTATGAAAACTTTTGGCCTACTCATCGTGAGTCATAATTATCCGCGATTTTTTCGAGTTAAAAATCCACTCAACTTCGGGGCTTTTGTTCCTCCGCTGATTTTGCATTTGAAATATGTACGCTTAATTCAGCACTTTATATTTCGATTATTTACAAACATCACTTATTATCCTGCCTTAGTTCTATTTAAATTAAATAATCTTCAAATATTAGAAAATTGCGTACATTTCTAAAATATACAAACTGATAAAACCAAATTTTTTGATTTATAATTATCATTTTATTCCCCTCTCTTCCAATTTATAATAGATAATGATAATGCAATATTTTTTTTTTAAAAAACAAATCTAAATTTTTATTCCTAATTAAAAGTATACTATAGAGTGCGAATTGGCCAAATAAAACTAAAATAAAAACTAAACTTTAAGTAAAAAAAATTAAATGAAAGAAAAACAATAGAAAAAAACAACAAAATGAGTGATTCCACTCTTTATCCTGAATTTCCATCTGCACCACCCATATGTACTGAAGAATTAGATTGTTCATCAAACCGATCGCAATTAACAATTATTATTGAAACTCCAGGTAAATATATGTGATAATTAAGATCTAATTTGACCTAATCGAGTTTTTAGATAAATATTTTAGTTTTTTACAAAAATAAATAGAAATTGTAAAAATTTTCAAAAATTATTAAGAAATTTGATTAAAAATCTGTTATTTCATTATTAGTTAGTTGTGGAAAAGATAACATTCCAACATGCTCAAATTGTTGCATTAAAAATCAAGACTGTTGTGCTGAAGAATCCAAAACTAAAGATACAAAGAAGCAGCCACTAATAAAATTTGTATGGTACATGCATGACTTGTTTTATATGTTTTTTGGGGTAAGTATCATATTCAAGCTTTTTCATTTCATGAATGTGTTAGGATGCATTTATGTTGGAGCTGCGATATGTGACAACAGCGTCGATAACAGCATAGTATAAAAAACTGAATGCATGATTTATATAGAGGTGTTTATATTGGAGTATCGCTTTGATCATCATCTGGCAATAAAAACTTTCTACGCTGTGCGTTTATCGACGCTACTATCATTTATGGCAGCTCCAACATAAACGCACTCTTAGACAAATTATTAGATACAAATCTTAAATTAAATATAAAATATCTAATTGACTTTTGTTTGCAATTTTTTTAACAGAGTCTTTTCACTGTCACTACCATTTTTCATATATACGAAATTGTAAAACCAAATTGATGGATGGATCTTACTGGATAAATTAATTGATTCATATCACATTTTAGATTAATAAATTTAAGATGAGTTATAATATTTCTTTGCAATAAAAGAGGATTTGAAAGTTTTATGCAAACATTTAATATTTTCTTTAATTAATTAGTAATTAAGTGCTTGTTTTGTATTATACATATTTATTGGGTACTAAGTTTTCTATTTAAAATTCTACCTTATCGTCGTTACCTCATTACGAGCAGTTGTAAGTAGTTCTAAGGAATTTGGCTTTCTAAATTCATAGCGCCATTTTCATAATATACATTTATTTTCAATATTCTAACGCTATTGAAGCATTAGGTGAGGTGATTGCTATATTGCGTTATTTTGTGGGTAGCTCAGTATATAGAAAATATACCTTTTGAAAATATAAAGATCCAATATTCGAATCTACAAAATAAGTTTTATAAAAATTCTCTGGAATATTTTTATTTTAGTTTCTGGCGTGCTATTTATTCATAATATTTATCATTTTTTGGTCAAATTCAGATATTTACTAAATATATTTCAGTATTTACTTAATACATTCAGGTATTTCCTAAAGAAATTCAGAAATTCTGAATTTTACTAAATGGTTTCCAGTTTTTTCTTTAAATTCATAATTTTACAAAATAAATTCAGATAATTTTTTATTTAATGTAGATTTTTACAAAATTAATTTTGATATTTTTATTAATTTTTTAATTCCTTTAAAACGATCAATTTTTGAAACGTCAATAAACAAAACAATAAAGCTTTATAAGTCAAATAAAGCTTTTAAAGTGATCACTCTTTTTTTTTATTCTTTTATATTTGGTACCTTAATTTACCATTATGTGACACGAACTTTCTGTCAAATTTGAATAATTGCAATATTTTAGAATGCCATATATTAAAAATTTATATATGCTTTTATTAAGCTTTGGTTCAAAAATCCTACATTTATTTAATTTAGATTCAAAAGATAAAAATGAGGGTCAAATATTTGAGAATAAACGTATTTCTATTTCGATTGAGCTTATACATATACTAATATATTTAATTCGAAATTTATATTGCAATAATTCCGATTTTTATGATTTAAGTATGATAATATAAAAATATATAAGTAGAATACTAGTATATGATGTAAACAAATATGTATTTTTATATATTTATTTATGCAAGATTCTATATTAGGAAGCATATTTAAGTTGTTTAAAAAATCAAAGTTGACTCTTTTTCCAGAGTATTTATGAATTCATGCATGCGAGACTTTGGTTACAAAATTAGAAATGCACTATTTTTCAAAATGTAGTTTATACGTAAAATTTTGTTATTTTCTTAATTTTGGAAAAAGGTATATTTCCATGATTTCGAATTCTACTTTAAAATTTGTGCTAATTATTTTTGATATTATAGTTCAAGAAATCTGTATATATTACTAACCGTCACTGGCGTTATATAATTAAAATTAATATTTATTTTAGTATTACTAAGAACCCCTTAGTTAAGAACTGCGTAAGGGAGTTATGATTCACCTCTTTCAGTTAAAACTCTAAAGGCCATAAGTCCTCCAGGGAGTAATTGCTTTTTTGAAAATTAAAAAAATTTTTTCTATGAGTTAAAAGGCGTTCGACATTGTCTGATGGGAAGTCTGAAATCTATATTACAAAACAAAACAACTTTTGCTATGAAAATACACAGATGACGCGCAAAAAATGCGACATTATCTCAGGTTTTAAAAAAAAATAAGGTTTTAAAAAAGAGTTTCAGTTAATGAAGTCATAAGTCTCTTTAAGTCCCTTATGAAAACTTTTGGAATACTCATCGTGAGTCATAATTATTCAGGATTTTTTCGAGTTAAAAATCCACTCAACTTCGGGGCTTTTGTTCCGCCGCTGATTTTGCATTTGAAATATGTACGCTTAATTCAGCACTTTATATTTCAATTATTTACAAACATCACTTATTATCCTGCCTTAGTTCTATTTAAATTAAATAATCTTCAAATATTAGAAAATTTCGTAATTGTGAAATTTCTCAAAAATTATTAAGAAATTTGATTAAAACCCTGTGTTATTTCATTATCAGTTAGTTGTGGAAAAGATAACATTCCAAAATGCTCAAATTGTTGCATTAAAAATCAAGACTGTTGTGCTGAAGAATCCAAAACTAAAGATACAAAGAAGCAGCCAATAATAAAATTTGCATGGAAAACATACATGGCTTGTTTTATATGTTTTCTAGGGTATGTATCATATTTAAGCTCTCTAATTTCATGAATGTGTTAGACAAATTATAAGATACAAATCTTATATTAAATATAAAATATGCATTTGAAATATGTACGCTTAATTCAGCACTTTATATTTCGATTATTTACAAACATCACTTATTATCCTGCCTTAGTTCTATTTAAATTAAATAATCTTTAAATATTAGAAAATTTCGTACATTTCTAAAATATACAAACTGATAAAACCAAAGTTTTTGATTTATAATTATCATTTTATTCCCCTCTCTTCCAATTTATAATAGATAATGATAATGCAATATTTTTTTTTTAAAAAACAAATCTAAATTTTTATTCCTAATTAAAAGTATACTATAGAGTGCGAATTGGCCAAATAAAACTAAAATAAAAACTAAACTTTAAGTAAAAAAAATTAAATGAAAGAAAAACAATAGAAAAAAACAACAAAATGAGTGATTCCACTCTTTATCCTGAATTTCCATCTGCACCACCCATATGTACTGAAGAATTAGATTGTTCATCAAACCGATCGCAATTAACAATTATTATTGAAACTCCAGGTAAATATATGTGATAATTAAGATCTAATTTGACCTAATCGAGTTTTTAGATAAATATTTTAGTTTTTTACAAAAATAAATAGAAATTGTAAAAATTTTCAAAAATTATTAAGAAATTTGATTAAAAATCTGTTATTTCATTATTAGTTAGTTGTGGAAAAGATAACATTCCAACATGCTCAAATTGTTGCATCATGAATCAAGAATCTTGTGCTGAAGAATCCAAAACTAAAGATACAAAGAAGCAGCCAATAATAAAATTTGCATGGAAAACATGCATGACTTGTTTTATATGTTTTTTGGGGTACGTATCATATTTAAGCTCTTTAATTTCTTGAATGTGTTAGGATGCATTTATGTTGGAGCTGCGATATGTGACAACAGCGTCGATAACAGCATAGTATAAAAAACTGAATGCATGATTTATATAGAGGTGTTTATATTGGAGTATCGCTTTGATCATCATTTGGCAATAAAAACTTTCTACGCTGTGCGTTTATCGACGCTACTATCATTTATGGCAGCTCCAACATAAACGCACTCTTAGACAAATTATTAGATACAAATCTTAAATTAAATATAAAATATCTAATTGACTTTTGTTTGCAATTTTTTTAACAGAGTCTTTTCACTGTCACTACCATTTTTCATATATACGCAATTGTAAAACCAAATTGATGGATGGATCTTACTGGATAAATTAATTGATTCATATCACATTTTAGATTAATAAATTTAAGATGAGTTATAATATTTCTTTGCAATAAAAGAGGATTTGAAAGTTTTATGTAAACATTTAATATTTTCTTTAATTAATTAGTAATTAAGTGCTTGTTTTGTATTATACATATTTATTGGGTACTAAGTTTTCTATTTTAAATTCTAGCTTATCATCGTTACCTCATTACGAGCAGTTGTAAGTAGTTCTAAGGAATTTGGCTTTCTAAATTCATAGCGCCATATTCATAATATACATTTAATTTCCATATTCTAACGCTATTGAAGCAGTTAGTTGACGTGATTGCTATATAGCGTTATTTTGTGGGTAGGTATATACCTTTTGAAAATATATAGATCCAAAATTCGGATCTACAAAATAAGTTTTATAAAAATTCTCTGGAATATTTTTTTTTTAGTTTCTGGCGTGCTATTTATTCATATTATTTATCATTTTTTGGTCAAATTCAGATATTTACTAAATATATTTCAGTATTTACTTAATACATTCAGGTATTTCCTAAAGAAATTCAGAAATTCTGAATTTTACTAAATGGTTTCCAGTTTTTTCTTTAAATTCATAATTTTACAAAATAAATTCAGATAATTTTTTATTTAATGTAGATTTTTACAAAATTAATTTTGATATTTTTATTAATTTTTTAATTTCTTTAAAATGATCAATTTTTGAAACGTCAATAGACAAAACAATAAAGCTTTATAAGTCAAATAAAGCTTTTAAAGTGATCACCCCTCTAAAAAGACCCTTAATACATATGATTATTATTTAGATTTTATTTATTTTAAATCAATTTAATTATTTAAATTATAAATCTTAATTTAATTATAAATTATTTGAACTTTGCCTTCGAGCTTTACATAAGTTCATTTTAAATTCTTATTAAAAATATATGTACATATTATATAATTTAAAATTCTTAAGAGAAACTAATAATTTATTTAGCATTAATTCCTTTAAAAAAAAAACAAATTTAAACTTTTTCTTGAACTTATTAGTAATTAATAAACATAAGATTAAAAAAGTTTTGTACACAAATACATTATCTTTAAATGTTTATTTATGTTATTATTTTTATACCCGTATGACTATATAGTCAAAGGGTATAATAAATTTGCCATTACGTATGTGACGCAGAGAAGGAGGAGGGGTAGATATAGACTCAAGTGTATGGATCGGATCAGAATCGAAAAAAAAATCGATTTAGCTATGTATGTCCGTCCGTCCGTCTGTTCGTCTGTCCGTCTGTCCGTCTGTCCGTCTGTCCGTCTGTCCGTCCGTCCGCACGATAACTCAAAAACTACAGGAGCTAGGACCTTGCAATTTTCGCAAATTAGTTTTTTTGCAATAGCCGTCATCGCTATTTAAATTCAGCCATTTTGGTCCATGGGTTCGGGTAGCTGCTATACAACTTCCTCTTTTATATGAGTATTTCTCTGTACCTATTACAGCTGGGTGCCTGAAATTTTGCCAAAAATAGTTTAGTGTAATGGCCAAAGTTACTGCAAAATTTGGTTGGTTTACTGCCGAGGGTTCGAGTAGCTGCCATACAACTCCTTCTTTTATATGAGCATTACACTACACCTAATAAAGCTGTATGTTTGAAAGTTTGCCAAAAGTAATTAATGTTTATAATAATAATGATATAATGTTTATATAACGGTCATACGGGTATCCCAGAGTTGACACAGTCTACTCTACTACACTCTTCCTCGTTTTTTTTAACTTCTTAAAAATAATTTAAATCAAATTTATATTTGATTGTCATAACTTAGTATTTGATTAGAATTGGTTTCGATATCGTGCAGTCCGTGGGTTTTAGTATTCGGTTTTCATTCTTTTCGTTTCAAAATCAAAAAAAAGAATTACAAAAACAACATAATATAATGGAAAAAGCATCATATCCCCAATTAGAAGAAACTGTTAGTGAAGGTGAAATTCCATCAGCGCCACTTATATTGGAAGAAGAAGAAGAAGCCCAAGAAAATATAGAACGCCCAGTATTTCCAAATCCACATAAGGATTTTGAATATAATGAAATTGTAAAACCAGTTATTGCAAAACCATATCAAGCACCAAGACATTGTTGCCAATCAGGTTCAGTTCCGCCAACAACAATAATTATCCAAACTTCACGTAAGTTATAAATTTATTTGATTAGTTTCATGAGCTGGATTTGAGTTGGATTCAAATCGTGCATTTTCAAGTATAGGGCACAATAGATTTTGCTAGAAATGGGCGAGATTTGAACCTGTAATTTTGTTTGAATTTTAATTGAACTCAGAGCAAGGTAATTATTCTAAAACTAAAGTGTTCAATATTAACTTCGGTGTATTTTTAAACTTGTGTTTGTGGTTTTTGAATTATTTAAAAAATATGTGATAACTGAAAAACTTTGATTTATTTGAACTTTTGATGTCTTATCAAAACAAAATATATGTTGTTTTTCTTAAATTTATTGAATATTTCATAAATGTGCGGTAATTCTGCCAAATATATTTTCGTAAAATTCAAATAAATATTTAAGTTTTGAAAAATAATTAAAAATTTTTTTAAGCAAGTTTTTTCCGACACATGTAATTTAAAGGTCAAGTTTATTAATTCTGTACGACATTTAAATGTTGGATGTAAAAAAATCACTATTAATGTGCGTGAAATTGTAAATTTTCTAAGAATTTGAGACCCTTTTGTGTTTTATTATTATGTCTTATATAAAAGACATACATATTGAGTTGATTTCTAGGTGTGTCAATACAATATGACATCATTTAATATTTTGTTGTCCTTGAAAATCAAAGGAAAAATAGAAAATACATATTTTGTTTCCTTGTATGGATTAAGGAATTTTGTTATTACAATGTTGTCGTAGCACATAGATAACCATTAAAATTCTATATTGATTTCATGATTTTTCATCATTATGGTTTTTGGAGGTTTTTAGTTTTATAATTTTAAAGATTAAAGAGTCGATGGCGTGTTATAAAGAAATTTTTCTAATTGGGAGGGTTTATATATGGATTTTCAATCTTTTGATTGAAAAATTTATTTTAATTTTCAAGAATGAACTTTTTTTCTCAATAGTTTTCCGATTATACGACAAAAGTCCCAGATTCAAGAGGATCCGCAAGGGACTTATAAATATTTTCCATAAAACTAGCTAGTTATTCATACCCTCATATGCATTCCATACGTTTAAGTATTACATAATTATTCGTGGTACTAGTCCATTCGGTCTAAAAACCTTTTAATGTGTCAGAGGAGATGTGGCCACTGGCCTCAACCAAATAGCTCAAGCTGGTTTAGGTGATAAGTGCTAATTATATCAGTTTTGCATTGTAACTCTTAAAGTTGACACAATTTCCTGAAATAAAATTATAAAGTATTTGGATGTTCTACCCTCGTTCGCGGGGTGATATAGTTATTGGGGAATCTGGTGTTATGGTCATATATTTCGGAATCGTTGTAAAAAAGGTTCGTTATTTCTCTCATTAGTTTTATACTGTTTTACAGCAGTATACAACAATTTTTCATAAACATTCAACATTTTTTCATCCAAATTAAACATTTTTTGATATAATAAACATGATGAAATGTTTAATTTGGATGAAAAAATGTTAAATGTTTATTAAAAGTTGTTGTATATAGCTGTAAAAGAGTATATATTCGATCTATTTATTGAAGCAATCAATGCAACTATTTTCTTGCTTAACTTTTCCACCATGTCATCCAGTATAAGTCCACAGGTATTTAAACGTGGATGTCCTTACTATATACATTCATATTCATGATTTTTATATTTTGTGAAATATCTTATGACCCTCCAGGTTTAACAACCATTTATTTTGTTTTCGCTCCTTTTGGTGTTAGTTTATCCCCCAAAATCTAAACGCATTTGTTGATTCTTTCAGCACCTTTGCATTTTTGAATGCAATAGACATCCATCATCGACGAAAATAGTGTATTTAACAGTTAATCTAGTATTCTGTATATAATTAATTCATAGCATTGTGCATGTTATGAATGTAGAGAATTCTGCATCTTATGAATATAAATTATTGTTTGCCTATAATTTTTACTTTAATCGGTTGATTACCGCTAGAACAGATATGAAGCTCATTGAAAGTCGCAAAAGTGCTTTCGTCTCCAAAACTGTAGGTTGCATTGGAACTTAATAAGGTATGTTTCATTGATATATATAAGAAGGGAACTTTGATAAAAAACAGAACCCGGAGTAGCACTAGCTTTAATTTTAATTTTTTCGCGTGAATTGTGGGATTCAAACAAAAATCCTCAATCAATTGCAAAAAGATTTAATCACACCGACAGCTTCTGGAGCGCATATCATCTTCCATCGATGTTATTGTAATAAACAACCAGTTTTTAAGAATATAGATAAATTCTACAAAAAATATTTTTTTTGGAAAAAATAAAATAAATGAAATTTTGTATTTTTAGCATCTCCAGCTTCTCAATGTTGCAAATCAAAAAAATGTAAACAAGAAAAATGTAAAAAGTTTAATTTTTTGCCATACGTTGCAGGAATAATAATTTCAATTTTTTTATTGGGGTAAGTAATTTGTATCTATAATATTGTTTATTTTATTGAATAAAATTAAATGATTAATTAATTGTAATTTAAAAAAATAAATATTTTATTTTTAGATATTTAGTTACGTATTTTATTTAAATCATGGGGCTACATAAAAATTTTGGATACCATAATTAACAATTAAATGGAAATAAAAATGATCAACTAATTTTATAAAAGCAATAAAATAAATTTTTAAAAATAAATAGCATTTGATTTTACTAAGAATTTATTAATTTTTTATTTAACTTTCTTATTTTATATTTGTGGTAGGTTTTTAATTCAAATTTGTAAATGCGAATATATAAGCTCCAGAATTAAAGTTTATAAAATTATTAATCTCGCTTATATAAATTAAAACCTTTTTTTTGGTTTTTAATCCTTTTCCCCTCCTTTAAAGAGTATAGGACATTACCCAAATCTAGGCTTCAGTTTCTTTAAACGTAATATTCACTAAGCTGTTGATTACTCGGCTGTTGCTATTGTATAAGATTATGAATACACAAATATTAATTTTGTGCGCCATCTATTATCCTTCACAAGAGCTATTTATATATTTTTATTAAATTTTATTTTATTTTACGATATAAACTATTACGATATAATTATACAATTTTACGATATTTTTTTATTAGATATGATGTGACTGGGGTTTGAACCCGAGACCTTACAAATGAATGGCGGTGTCTTTACCACCACGCCATTGGTTATAGAGAAATTAAATTTGATAAATAAATTATTACAGATTTTCCTGATGCGAAATGTCCCGGGTTCGATCTTTGGCTGGGTAAACTCTATAAATAGGATATAACAACGGCCTTATTACAAACATCGGTATCGGCCGATAAACGATTCTTTATCGTAAAAATATTTGTTTTATATTACAAACATCGGAAATTTTTATGTTTTTTCGTAATAGAAAAAGCTTTTTTTTATCGGTTTTTTGTATTGTAGTCGTGGAAACAGTATTATGACATTGATAAATTGTCGGTTTTTTATTATTTTTAAATCGGGTTCAAATTTCTTACCGATAAAAAAAATTTAACAAGAATTTTTTTTTTTAAATTAAAAAAAAAGAGGAAATGTAAGTAAATTTTAAAGATAAATTAAAAAAAAATGTAATTAATAAATTATGTATAAATTTTTTAAGGAGTAAAATTGTAAGTAATAAGAGACAAATCGCTAGAATGGTTGAATTGTTGGAAGAAGATCTTAATCTTGCAAGAAATATATGTACCAAGGTTGTAAGTACTAAAAAATGGCAGCTTATAGCCCTGGAAAAACACATACTTTTCTATTACATTAAAAACTTCTGCAAAAATAATCGAAACTGTTGGTTGCGATAAACCTAAGTTAAAGTCATTTCCAACACTTAATTGATAGCTTCCCTGTGCGCAAAATTTCAAAACAGCTGCTAATTTAATTACATTGGGTACAGCGCGTGAGGTTTTAGTTAATTTTAATTTACCGGCATTTCTTCAAGTAAATCACGGAAAGCATCTTTAGATAATGTAAATTTTTGAATAAATCTGAAACAGATAATTACAACCCTTTCAAAACTAATTACAGTTTTTTTAATGTTATCTTACATTCCACTTTCTAAATCTAAAGGATTAGATGAATCTCTAATTTGCCTTCTTATAATAAATCTTCCATTATGTTCAATTTCTTCTTCATCATCAAAATAAAAAAATTTGTTCGACATTTTTTTTTAAATAAAAATACAATTTTTCAATTTAAAATTAAAAAAATTAACAAACAAACTTCAACTTTGAAATACAAAAAATATAAAAAAAACGAGGAAGAGTGTAGTAGAGTAGACTGTGTCAACTCTGGGATACCCGCATGACCGTACCATATACATTATATTATCCGGTTAATTACTTTTGGCAAAATTTCAAACATTCAGCTTTATTAGGTGTAGAGTAATGCTCATATAAAAGAAGGAGTTATATGGCAGCTACTCGAACCCTTTGCATTAGACCAACCAAATTTTGCAGTAACTTTGGCCATTACACTAAACTATTTTTGGCAAAATTTCAGACACCCACCTTCATTTGGTGTAGTGTAATCTTCATATAAAAGAAGGAGTTGTACGGCAGCTACTCGAACCCTCAGCAGTAGACCAACCAAATTTTGCAGTAACTTTGGCCATTACACTAAACTATTTTTAGCAAAATTTCAGACACCTAGCTTCATCAGGTGCAGTGTAAAGCTCATATAAAAGAAGGAGTTGTATGACAGCTACTCGAACCCTCTGCAGTAGACCAACCAATTTTTGCATTAACTTTGGCCATTACGCTAAACTACTTTTGGCAAAATTTCAGACACGCAGCTTCCATAGGTATAGAGTAATGCTCATATAAAATTAGAAGTTGTATGGCAGGTACTCGAACCCGTGGACCAAAATGGCTGAATTTAAAACTCGATTCCGTTGTGGAATTTGTGGAAATTTCATAATCCTAGCTCCTTTACTTTTTGAGTTATCGTGATGACCGACGCACTGACGGACGGACGGACATACATAGCTAAATCGATTTATTTTTCGATTCTGATCTGATCCATACATTTAAGTCTATATCTACCCCCCCCCCCCCCTCCTTCTCTGCGTCACAAACGTAATGGCAAATTTATTATACCCTTTGACTATATAGTCATACGGGTATAAAAATAAGTGAAAAAGCTTTATAGCTTTTATTTTTATCGTTTGTAATAATTTTATCGGTTATCGGTTCGTAATATACAACTTACGGATTTCCGATAAATATGTTCAGTCGGAAATCGGCCGATACCGATGTTTGTAATAAGGCCGAATATAAAATTATATAGAAATAACTTATAATTAAATATCTATGAGCCGGTGTGAAAATATTTATAGTTGTACGTAATTTTTAAGTAAATAAAATTCTAAGCCTAATAAGATTCATGACATATTCATATATGTATATACTCTGAATATGTATATACTCTAAAATATTTTGTATTTTTCAATTAAATTTCATTATTGACTGAGTCCTTTGATTGATAGAATATGGAGATTTTTAAACTATTTAAAAGAAAATCTTTTGAAAATTCCAAAGAAATCTAATATTTATGTTTGTTTGACGCCTATTTTAAAAATTTAAAAATTAAACCAATTAATAATCTTGAATACCTAGAATTAATATTTTATTCAACTAAGTTAAATATTATGAAAATATATAATATGTAATAAGTTAATTTTTATAGTAAATAAAATAAAAAAAAATGTAATTTTGTAGAAAAGATCCATATGTACATAAGTGAATAAATATGTATAGGTATAATTAATATAAAATAGTAAATAAACAATATACATATACTACAAAAAATTGTAGATAAAAGTTACAAAAAAAAATCGTTAAAAGTTTAATATGTGATGTAAAAGCTGCTGTCAAATATTTTACTAACACTAATATAATATTATTTATGCATGTATAATAATTTATCCGATATGTATAATGTGTCTCTTAAATTTGTATATAAACACAGGCCTAAATTAATTCTGAAAAATTTTTTTTGGTGTACTTATTAATTTTCATCATTTTGTTAAAGAAGAAGCTTTTAAAAACAAGGAGATTTTTTTTTGTTTTAAATCTTTAGGATTTCACTTCTTTTTTTGCAAAATAATTACCAAAAAAATTTTTAGTGCAAAAAAGTGCTAGGAAATAATTTAATTTAAAGTTGACTTATAAAGGTAAAAAATAATGATTTTTAACAAAAATTTAATAAATAAACATCAATAATTAATTATGTGATTCCATATTTTTCTAAAAAAATTAATTTCATCGTCAATATAATGTTAAAAAAATATTAAATTTTTAATATTTTTAAATAAATAAAAATTAAATTTAAGATTACAAAGAAAATTAATAAATAAAATTTAAATTAATTTAAAATGTAATCATAAATTAATTTATAAAATATAATGTGTACATACATCCATTCCACACACACACTTACATAAGTAAATGAAAAATAATCAAGGACTTTAATAAAATAAAAATGTAAAATTATGGTTTGAGATTGAATCGATATACAATTTCATATGTTGGATTACTAATCGTTTTAGTTCATCGCAAAGTATTTTTTCTATTGTGAATATTTTGACATTTATAAATTTTATATTGTAAATTTTGACGTTCATTTTAGAATCTAGAATGTATGGAATACTTTGCTACTGTTATACAGGGTGGCGCAAAATGACCTATACGGTTTCAATGTTTAACAACTTTTTTATTTAATGGTTAATTATTATTATTATATTTTTGTTATACAGTATATTAATGGGGAATATCTTTAGCTTAAGTAGAAATTTTATATCCCGCAAGTGGTGACTATTTTCGGCTTCGCACGTTCCAGTACATTTTCTATAACTTTTCGTAATTTTTGATCGATGTTCTGTTGTGTACTGTTGCATTTCCAATTCCCCAAGTTTCTTCACAAAATTCTGAAATAGAAAAAAAAATTTAAATAAATTTAAAAAGTTATTAAACATTCAAACCATATCGGTCGTTTTGCGCCACCCTGTATAACTACTAAAAATTTACAAATTTTGAATTTTCGTCAATTTGTTTTTAGACAATTTCTTTTATTTTATTTAATAATTTTCTATTTTTTTTAAATTCATTTAATGACAAATTATGTAGTTTGGGTTTTCAATATTCTGCATCTGGATAGTAAATAATGACAGAATTAACTCCATTAAATTATCCACCACCACAAAGAACAACGTATCAAGGTGTATTGCCAGCAGCACCAGGGCAAACAAGTTTACCAGATTGTATGAATGGTAACTTTTTTCTTATTTTTAAGAGTACATGTAAATACTTTAAAAATTTTAAAATTTTAATAATTTTCGACTTTCTTTAAATATTTGCATAGAACTTGTTCTCGATGGTCCAAATCCAACGAATTTAAAATGTTATCATTGCGGAAAAAGTGGTAGAACTAAAATTTTAAAGCACAATTATTATTTTACACGTGGATGCGCTATCCTCATGTGTTTAATGGGGTAAGTTTATCAAAAAAAACATATGTATATAAAATCCGATCGGTAACGCAGTGGTTAGGACGTCAGCTTTTCAATCGCAAGATCTTGGGTTTAAATCTTAAGCGGATCATATTAAATAAATACCTTTATTTAGTCAAAGGGTATAATAAATTTGCCATTATGTTTTTGACGCAGAGAAGGAGGGGGGAGGGGGTAGCTATAGACTCAAGTGTATGGATTGGATCAGAATCGAAAAATAAATCGATTTAGCTATGTATGTCCGTCCGTCTGTCCGTCCATCCGCACGATAACTCAAAAATTAAAGGAACTAGGATCTTGAAATTTTTGCAAATTCGTTTTTTTTGCAATAGCTGTCATCATTATTTAAATCCAGCCATTTTGGTCCATGGGTTCGGGTAGCTGCAATACAACTTCTTTTCTTATATGAGTATTACTCTGTACCTATTATAGCTGCGTGTCTGAAATTTTGCCAAAAGTAGTTTAGTTTTATGGCCAAAGTTTCTGCAAAATTTGGTTGGTCTACTACAGTGGCTTCGAGTAGCTGCCATACAATTTCTTATTTTATATGAGCATTACTCTATACCTATTGAAGCTGGGTGTCTAAAATTTTGCTAAAAATAGTTAAGTGTAATGGCCAAAATTACTGCAAAATTTGGTTGGTCTACTACAGAGGGATCGAGTAGCTGCCATACAACTCCTTCTTTTATGTGAGGATTACACTACACCTAATGAAGCTGGGAGTCTGAATTTTTGCCAAAAATAGTTTACTGTAATGGCCATTACACTACACATAATAAAGCTGTAGGTTTGAAATTTTGCCAAAAGTATTTAACCAGATGATATAATGTGTATGTTAGGGTCTTACGGGTATCCCAGAGTTGACAAAGTCTACTCTACTACACTCTACCTCGTTTTATTTATACTTATATATTATATAATTATTTTAATTTAAATTTAGATGTCTATGCTGTTGTTGGTTACCTTTTGTGTTAGATTCTTGTAAAGAACATCATCATTTTTGCAGTACATGTCATAAACGGATTGGTGTATATACAAAATATCAAAATCACAAAGAATGCCATGCTTGAATTGACTAAAATGCATTTTAAATACATTGTATGTAGAATTCATTAATTATTTAACAGAAAGACAATAAATAATTTATTAATTAAAATAATTATTACATTTTTTTATTCATTAGACTCTGTATTGGATGCTTCTTGTCTGTACCAAATGGGTTGTGAACGTATTGTAATCCCATGATCTTATAAAAAGTTTTAAATCACATAAATGAATTAAAATTCTCTAAAATTGATTATGCTAGTTGAGTAAAAGTGATGACTCTGGTGCAGTGAAGAAGTGTACACTAAATTCCTTATAATAATGACTTTCTATTATGATAATTTGAATTTTTAAATCTGTTTGACATTAAATAAGAATTTCTTCGATTCCTTTTTTTACAATATGCAATATAAATACTAATATAAATAAAAATATGTAAACTAAAAGTTACTTAATTTTTTTATTTTCAAAGAAATTTTCTCAAATTTTTGTGATTATTAGGCTGTATGAAAAAAGTTCCCAAAATTTATATAAAATAAATTTATATAAAACTTGAGAAAATTTTGCTACATTTTACTTTAATTTTGGGGAATTTTTGCATAGAAAAAAGTATTTGGGCACTTTGGAGACTTTTTTCATTTTTGCTTTTGGGACTTTTTTCTTACAGCCGTAAATAGTTTATGTTCTTTGTAACTACTCTATAAATTTTATGAGTACCAATTGCTTCAAAGAGTTAAAACTTACATAATAACAGTATTAGCAGTCTGATGATAATGTTCCTTGCTATGTAAATGTTTTCTTGATTTTAAATACTGTTTATTTTGATTTGTATTATTAATTTATTTTAATGTGTATGTATAAGTGCGTTTACAAGGCTAAGCAATATCAAATTGTTTTATTAAAAACTCAAAAATAAATACATAGTTCTTATTCCATAATGGAAATACTTTAATAATAATAATGCACCAAATATGCACATCTAAATATAATAAAAGACAAACTGCTGTTGTTGCTGCAGCTGATTAGCGTGCCCTATGTTATGTTAAGTGTTATTCGCACATTTAACATACTTTTAATTACAAATACTTACATAAAAAGGAGAAAGAAAAAATGAAACTGATAAAATGTAAATTATGAACAGAAAGAAAAAAAAATCAAAATGTATAAGAAATCTGTTAAAAGGTAGATACAGAAAATTATAATAAAAACGTATAAAGCTATTTTTTACATTTCAGTATGTATGTATACTTCTATTTTATTATCACTTACAGAACTAAAAGAAACTATTATAATGTTAACTTAATGTTCTTTAGGTAACGAATTTCCTTTTATTAATTCTTAATCGCAATAGTAGGAGAAAAAAGAATATATATAAAAAGAGAAATTAAAATTATACCTTTCGACCGACAGGCTTTTTATACCCGTATGACTATATATTCAAAGGGTATAATAAATTTGCCTTTACGTTTGTGACGCAGAGAAGGAGGGGGGGGGTAGATATAGACTCAAGTGTATGGATGGGATCAGAATCGAAAAATAAATTGATTTAGCTATGTATGTCCGTCCGTCCGTCCGTCCGCACGATAACTCAAAAACTAAAGAAGCTAGGATCTTGAATTTTCGAAAATTCGTTTTTTTGCGATAGCCGTCATCGCTATTTAAATCCAATCATTTTGGTCCATGGGTTCGGGTAGCTGCCATACAACTTCTTTTTTTATATGAGTATTTCTCTGTACCTATTGCAGCTGCGTGTCTGAAATTTTGCTAAAAACAGTTTAGTGTAATGGCCAAAGTTACAGCAAAATTTGGTTGGTTCTACTTAAGAGGGTTCGAGTAGCTGCCATACAACTCCTTCTTTTGGCTGCCATACAACTCTGAATATTCTACTAGACTTAATAAAGCTGAATGTTTGAAATTTTGCCAAAAGTATTTAACCGGATGTTATAATGTATATGTTACGGTCATACGGGTATCCCAGAGTTGACACAGTCTACTCTACTACACTGTTCCTCGTTTTTTACTAGTATAAAAATATTTTATCAAAATCGGTTAAAAAATCCCCAGTCTGTTGTACTGAACAGTCAATTCCAAAATCAAAGGGCAACACACGTTATAGATTAATTTTATATAAATCGTTTTCAATTAAGATAGAAAATATACAAAAATCTTGTTTAGATAGACGAACCGATTAATAAATCGCTAACTCCCTAAGCTCAAAAAAGCATTCCTGCATTGTGTATTACCAAGCGATTGTAAAGTGCAAATATCTATTACAGATAAAGAAATGTAAATACACGTTTACTTGTGTGACGCAAGTAATATGATTATTTGATAAATGATTCAATAACAACTATAGCAATAGAAACTAAATTATGTGTACTATGTACCAATATATAATATTATCAACAAAAGTATTTTTATACATACTTACATACGTGTTCCTAATGTTAATAATCAAGATTATGAAATGCTAATGACTAATGAGTAATGAATTCGGTATTTAACAAATCAGTGTGTGACGCAGTTTGTTCATATCAAACAATTTAAGTTTAAATATCACATTAATCAGGTAGGAATATCACTTGCTTTTCTATAATAAGTAATAGTGAATTACACAAATAACTTATGTAATAAACATATGAACAATAATGCATTATAGTCAATAATAAAAATAAAACAAAAAAAAGAAAATCAAGTGAATTTGTTAAGTTTAACTAGTTGATATAAAAAAAAATATTTATATTAATACTAAATTACTTTAATAATATTCTATTAAAAAAATTCTTAGTAACTTGTATATTTTAATAACTTTCATTATAAAAAATAAAACATATGTACATATGCATATTTATACTTGGGTATGTTTAAAAATGTATTTAAAATTTAATTAATAGTTTAAAATATAAATACAGGATGTAACATAAAATTAATACCTACTGACCTAAGAAGTAAGTGTAATAAACAAAATAAGTGATAAAAAAAACCAAGGTTTTTTAAAAAAGCATATTTCTGAAACTACACAATTTTTAATATATAAATATTAATTGATAATAATGTACTTTATTAATTTCATCGATTATTTATTAATTATAAATAATAATGCAATCCTTATTTGAAATGTAAACCTAATGCAATTAAGAAAACTTTAATATGTGTCGATATATAATGTTAGAGCTTAAATGGCAATGTTTAACTTAAGTACCTAATCTTTTTAGTGCCTAAGTTATTAATTTTTAAAAATAATAAACTTTTAATTTTTTAGCCCTTAGCTTTTGAATACGTTAAGGCTCCGAAATATTCTCTGAACAATCTTATTCCGACTCTCAAGGATCCAACCCTGCTCAGCAAACTTTTTAGGTTCAAGGAAATAAATTGTAAAAATTTTAATCTTTTCTCAAAATTTTGATTAAATAATTAAAAACTAAAATACATTTTCTTGATATTTAACATTAAATACACTTTCTTGGGCGCCCTTTAAAATTAAGATAAACTTTTAATAGGTACTTGTTAAAATATAATACATATTTGGTTTATTTTTTTATATTAATTCAAAAAAAATTTAAATAAGTGTCCAAGTTATATAGGAGTTTAAAAATAGAAAAATTTGGATTTTATACCCCTAAGCAGTTAACGTTGCAAAAAAACTTTTTTTTAAATGACTCATACAGATTTCTAAGGATCTAACTCCTCCCGAAATTTCAAGTTTCTAGCTTAAACCATTCTCTTCAACTTTTAACTAGACAATTTCATTAGTGCCGTTCTTCAGCTATAGAATATACTACATATTGCATCAAATTCCACAAGATATAATTTTAGGTATATTTTAGGTATATTTGTAGCTTTTTGAATGATCATGACAGGGAGACACACTGTACTATAAAAAATGCTGCTCTAAATTTTTTTCCATGTTTTTTAAAACATGCAAAGCGTCATTTCAAATTTAAAAGTAATTTGCAATGCAATTTTAAAATAAATAAATTCTTTGGGTGAAATAAATTAAAGAGCATACACATGCGTTCTTATTCGTTTATATTTAATTTTGAATAAAATTATTAATTCTCAGGAAATTAAAATAAATAATTATGGTAATTTTTTATATTTACAAAATAATAATTGTAATAAAACTAAACTGATGTAAACAATTTTTTTTCCAAATAAATCAATGTTGTCATGAAACACGTGGGCAAAGTTTATCAATTAATTTAACATTTTTGTGTATTGTTTTTTATTTATAATTAATTTAAAAGAAATGCATATGTATTAGATCGCAATGTAATTGTAAATTACTAGGTATAATTTATATTTTGTAATACGTTGGTGTAATTTAAATAATATCAGGTATGTAAATACTAAAGTAAAGCGTATAATTGTAAATAAAACAAATTTTTACTTTCTCTTTCAATTTCTTTCACTCTCTTTTTCTCTCTCTTTATTCCCTTGTTTATTTGTTTATGGAATGTTCTTCTTATCTCTAATCTATTCTCTACTCTACTCTACGACTTATGATATTCATTCAGTTCAACAGCCAACTACCAAAACTGATAAAGTGTGCTGACTCATGACTGCTGAGCTGAGTACTCGATAAATGGCATTCTTTTGTACTAATTACATTACATTTTACGAAAAATTTTATTGTAAACAAATTATTAATACCCAAAACAAATGGGAATACCTGCTATGTAAAAAAATGTAAATGCAATGCAATACTAAACCTATCGTAAATTTTAATTTCAATTGAATACAGTTAAATTAAAATGAGTAAAGAGGAATATCTGTATTGTATGTGCTCTCTCTGGAATGTAATACTGCCAGGGCTGTCACTTGTTTTACATTACTGTGGGCTGATTTTGAAAAAAGGAGTAAATTGATAAATACATCAATTTGAAATATTGAAAACTTCATTTTCTTGATTGACAGTTTTCCTAATAAAATTTTATAGGTACCTAGTAATTAATAAATATATTCAGATTTTAAAATTATACAAATTTTAAAACCGTAAAAGATATATATTTTCTCTAATTTATGAAGTTAATAACAAAATTTGATACAGAAAATGGTTTCTAAAAAATATTTTGTAAATCTTTGGAAAATTCAAGTTACACTTTTTTGTAGACTAGATTTGTTTTAGCTCGGATTGAATTCTCAAAAACATGAAAAAGGGCAAAATTTCGTCCAATTGGTTTAAATTGACAGCCCTGAACACTGCACATGCTATGCTGTGTATATTCAACGAAAGCAAGAGTATTGTAGACACAACACAAGCAACTGACATGTATCCTGTCCTGTCAACTGTATTCTGTATTTTATACTATAGTAATTAGTAAATAATAGTGAGTGGATAGAAATAGTAAAGCAGATAAAAAATAACAAGAGTACAGTTACAGTACCGTAAAAATTAATTTTTATTAGCTCCAATCCAATACAATAATATAAACAAAAATTAAATTTGTAATTTTATAAATAAACGAAATAAAATGATGTTTTTTATTTTTTGAACATCAAATTGAAGATTCAATTTAACACAAATACATACCAACATTACTCAACATTTAACAAATAATAACAATGTATACAATAAAATAAGAGATTATTAAGAGAATAAGAGCTTTTTTTTACATTTTATATTTCATTCTCAAAAATCTCCAAATCATATTTGGATGAAAAATAAAATTATAAAATTTTAGTATGTGTTATAATTTTGCCCAATGATAATAGAATTAAAAGAATATATTTACGTTATACGAGTATAATTCATAAATCATAACTTTGTAAGATAAAAATAATATTTGTTTTTTTATATTTGAGTTTTTTTTTTTAATTTTTGTGATTTTAAAACGAAATTAACAATTATTAATATCAAATTAATAATAATATTAATTATATAATTAAGAATTAACCACTTTAAATAAATAATAATATAAAATGAGAAGTAAAATGGAACAAGCAAACATGGCTTCATCGGCACCCCCATTATATGAAGAAGGTAGGTATAAATTATTGATACATATCTCAGACAATTGATGCTGAATTAAATAAAAATTAAATTAATTTTTTTTTTTAAAATACACGTTACAACATGAATATGGGTAAATATTTAATAATACAGTTTTATTTGATTATTTTAATTTAAAATCTAAAAGTAAATAATGTTGTATTTTAAAATAATATTTGGATTAAAATTTATTTTATGAAAAAATAAAATATTATTCTTGTATATTACATACATTACACACATATACATAATTCTTTGTCAGCTGATTTTTATTTATCATTTTTTGTATCGCAAATTTGTTTTATATTTTTTTTTATCTGAGCAAATCCAAATATTGAAAGTTGCGCAATGCTTCGTAATCTCAATTTTTCCATAAAAAAAAAATACCTTGAATAAAAAGAGAAAAAAAATGTGCGTATTGAGAAGAAATTGTAAACAAAATGTAATAAGAAAGAGAATCAGAGCACATGTCTGCTTGCAGTCTGGGTTCTTTTGTCTGACTCGATTCTGGATAATTTCATTTTTTTAAACAAAATAAAAGATTTTCTCGTATGCTCACTGCTTTAATAATGTAAATTATATATGTATGTTTATCAATTATTTTTATTTCATTTTAATATAAACTAGTAACGCCCTGTGCTCGAAATTCGAGCTCTTTGTGCTTTTAAATTTACATAAAAAATCCGTTTTGTATAATTTATATTAGACTAATATTATACAAAACTTATTTTTTTTTTCCTATGCATACTAAAATTGATGGCAACAGTTCTTTCGTTTGAAATTTCTTTATTAAAAAAAAATTTATAATTTTTTCAATTATAAAAACGTTTTTAAGTATTTTTGAATTTTATTCCTGTAGCTTAACGCGCTTTAAAGAGAGTATATTTTTGCACATATTACACAAAAAAAGCGATTTACATTCTAAATATAAATAGTGTTCTAAAATATATAATGTTCTGAAAATTTGATGATGATGTACTCTGTATCGTAATTAAAAAGCTTATTCATAGAGCATAATATGTACAACAAAATTTAACATACCTATCATAATTCATAAGTAAATAAGTTAAGTACTTAGTATTATATTATATTGAAGCTGCCAAAATACAAAATAATAGTTAAGTTGACAGAAGTCGAGTTTTTTTTTTAAAATCACAATTTTAAGATTTATAACATATCTATATTGATGATTTTTTCCTCCCCTTATTCCATTTTTAAATTTAGTAGCTACATAGGCAAATAAGCACTACATTTCAATAATAAAATCTGAAATTTTTACTCCAAATGTATGTACATATACAAAAAATGGTTCTGAATTCTTTACTTTACTTTATATTATACCTATTTGTATAGGAGTGAACTACTCTTTTTACAGCTACACCACACCGCCTCTTAAAGAATAGTAGATGAAAGAAGTAGATAAATAAATATTTATTTTATCTAAATTAAAGCATACGACGTACAATTTTTATACGGCAGTACGTCAATATGTCTATCTATATATCCGTAAATTGAAACGCGCGTACACACAAAAATATTTATTTGAATGTTTTAATTTAGAACAATTTTATTAATTTCATATAATAGGTATATTTTGAATTTTTTTCAATTTAAGATATTTTTTAAAACATAATCTTAGAAATATAAGAAAAACCAAAAACCATTTGTCAATTTGTAAATTTTAAAAATCCGATTACAGTACATCGCGTTACGCGTATTTTGGTTGCTCTCATGAAAATTCATGTACTTATTTATTTGTAAATTTTTTGACAGAAATTATACGTCAACTTTTATTTAAGTTTAAGATTATTTTTTAGTTTTTTTTGCGAATATATTATAGGTATTTTCAATTATTTTGAATGTATGTTTTTTTAAAAAAAAAATTTTATTTTAATATATTTTATTTTGAAATCTAAATCGTAGCAACATCAGAAAAAACAATTACAATATTATTATACGTTTTGTCAAATTTTAAAATTTTAAATTCCGAAGTACAGTACACAACATACCTACTTATTTCAAATTTTTTTGACAGAAACTGCATGCCGTACGAGTTTATTCTGGTTGATCTGTAAAGAACACATAATTTTTCTTAAGAAATGTTATTTTTTTGTTTCTGCTATACTATAGGTATTTCAATTATTTTGAATATATGTAAAGTATTTTTTAAAAAAAATATAGGTATTTTTAAAAACAATATTATTTTAAAATATTTTATTTTTAGAACAATAACAACATAAGAAAAAACAATAACTTTTTTATATGCTTTGTCAATGTTTAAATTTTAAAAATTCGAGGAAGGTAAGTAAGTTATTCTCATGTAATATCATGTACTTAACTACTAATTTAAAACACCATAAGCGTTGATTTTGGTTAGGCCCAAAGGAACAAATCATTTAAATTGCAAATTATTTTTTTAAGAAAGATTTTTCGTTTTTAATTTTTTGCAAACATATTTCAATTATTTTGAATATTATGTATGTATGTTTTAAAAAAAATTATTTTAAAAAAATATCATTTTAAAATATTTTATTTTTAAAATTTAATCGTAGCAACATAAGAAAAAACAATTTACAATATTTTTATACGCTTTGTCAATTTTTAAATTTTAAAACTCCGAGGTACAGTAGGTCGCGTATGCTTTCATGTAAATTTCTTTACATAACAACTTATTTCAAAATTTTTTGACAGAAACTGAACGCCGTACACGCTGAATTTGGTTGATCCATAGACCATAAGTAACAAATCATTTTTCTTAAGAAATATTATTTATCAGAAGTCGGTTTCTTATTTTACAAAAAACTTAACAAAAACCAACAACAATATACGATTTAAGAAAAAAAAATTTTTAAGCAAACGAAAACAAAGTACAGTACTTTTCGGTTATAACGACCATGATGGGACGAAAAATATTCGTCGTAATAAAGGAATGTCGTTTTAAAAGAATGCTGTGAATTTTGAAAAATTAGTATAAAACTTGAACATTGTAGAATGTGCTGATTCTAGAATGGACACTTCGAACTCATTTGCTAAAATTTTATTTGATGTGTCAGCCTCAAGCCTATGTATAGTGCTTTTTCTTCTAATGAAATTTTTTTTGTATTTTTAATACGTTATTAGGATTTTTTTATATTCAAAACTAAATAAAAAAGACTTAATTAATTGCCAAGCAACATAATTAGATATAATATAATATAATATATATAAATATAAATATAAATAAAAGAAATATCAATGTAATAAAAAACTTACATTTTTAGGTAAAATTTAATCTTTGGCAAAAAGTGTAAAGTTTAGTATAATTAAAATTGCACCGAGTTCGTTATAAATGAAAACTACTGTATAAACCAAATGTATTGCTTTTATTTTGAATCGAAGAGAACTCATTTTTTTCGTTCACTTTTTAAGATAAAGAAAAAACAAAAACAAAAAAAAAATTTTAAAAAAATTTAAATCTCCTTGTTCATTGAATAAAAAAGAGAGATATACATAAGTCGGCGCCTATAATATATAGTTTGATTGAGCTGCGAATACAACCGAAAATGCATTACTTTTACCCAGAAAGTCGGCGCATAATATTAGAGTCATAAGCCTTAACTTTTAACAGCGTGACCGTTAAATTCAAATTTACGTTAATTTAAAGACGGGTTTTCACCTGAAAAAACGCAATATTCTAAAAAAAAAATATCATTGTCCTATGAAAACAAAACAAACCTTTCTTTTGGTTGTTGTTTCATTAAAATTGGTCAAATAGTTTGTCGTAAAAAAGGATGTTTATATTTGTATGGGAAAAAATAAGCCGATTAAATATTATGATTATTAATGCTGCATTAAGATTAAATACTTAATGACTAACTTACATATCTTTGCGATGATTCATTCAATTTTATTTTTTATAAATCATAACATTTTATATGAACTGTATACGTTTTCCAGAAATCAATTGTTTTTTTTTCTATTAGCTTTGATTATTTTAGGTACATTAATAACAAATTAAATATATTATAATATATAGCTGTGGGTCAACAACCATATCCAACGGGAATGTCAATGCCAATGCAAAATCAACCAATGCACAACCAACCAATGCCATACGGTCAACCCCAACCGTATTCATATCATCAACCACCTCCACAACAAGGTGGTCAATATGCACAACAAGTACATTATCCTCCAGTAGCAGGACATCAAGTACAGGTGCAACCAACAGTAATATTAACTCGTAAGTATTTACACATGTTTTAAATTAATTCAAAAATTTTTAATCATTTTTTAATTATATTTTCACTTATTTAGAAACATCGCCAGTAATTCTTGGTTCACATTCACAGCGTATGATATGTCCGTCGTGTCATAGTGATATTAAGAGTAATGTTGTTAGCGAATCAAACTATATAACACATTTAGTTGCAATTGGATTATGTTTTTTCGGGTAATTTACTAATTGATTTAAAAATCTATTCAAATTTTTATTAATATTTTTATTTCTTTATTTTTAATTTAGGTGCATTTTATGTAGCTGTCTGCCATATTGTATGGATTCATGCAAAAATACTAGTCATTATTGTCCACATTGTAAAGCATATATTGGAACATATAATCGTAATTAATAAAACTAAATTACCGACTTTATATTTCTTTTTCTCAATATTATATTAATAATTTGTATTAAATATATCTATATATTTTTTTTGGAATTTGTGGATTACTATTATATTAAATATATGAAAAATATAAGACTATGCATTTTAAATGAAAATTTATCTTTCATTTTTATTTTCTAAAAGTATAAACTTAGCTTACTAACGTATTCCATATTATGTTTTTTTAGTAAATTAAAGGATATATGTGTACTCTGACGGCATTCAAGAAAATTTAAAATAAAAATTAGAATTGAAGAATTTTATTAATTTGTTCATAATATTAAAAATCAAGATTTTGCAATGCTTCCAACAACATCAGTTACTAAGTGCATACATTTGATCACACAAAATTTTTGGTAAAAGAAAAGCAGTATAGGTATTCATACTGTTTATTTGGGTTTAATGTATCTGGTTATTTTTATTGCGATCTAATAGAATATTATTTTTTTTTACCTGTTTCTTTATTTTATGGGTTTGCTTGCTTTATACCTCTGTTATTGAGTACCTTTAATAATATTTTTTTAATAGCAAGCCATAATATTTCAATATTTATAACCGAAAGTTATTTTAGTGCCAAAATAAAACTTGACTAACAAATTCAACAGGTTTTATATATATTATAAGTAAAGTGTATTATTGAATATAATAAATATTCAAAAAATTACTGCCTTACAAAAACAATAAATAAAATATATATTTCTTTTATTAGTGAATGCATTAAAACATATTTATGTGACAACACTAGCATTCTATTTTTTTTGACTTCCAAAACTATTGGACTCTTCAGTAGGTTTTACTAGTGTTGGATTACTCAGCCAACTCCAATCCAAATAAAATTTAAACTATCAAATACCTTTATATAAAAAGTTATAAACATCATCTGTGAGTTGTAATAAATAGATCAAAAATTTTCAAAATTTTTAAAATTAATACTTTTGTTATTTATTATTACTAATATTTATTATAAAATGATTTATAAATTGTACAAGTTATTATATTATAATATCAATTTTTACTTCCTTTACTAAAAATTCCAATCCTCTATTTAAGTGTTTCAATTTTGGAGTCTATCTCAGTCCCCATAATCCCACATTTATAGAATAACGCATAATGGTACTTATGATTTAAAAGTGTTATTGTGGAGTATAGAAAGGGAGGTAAGGTAACCTATTTCTAATAATTGATATTAAACATTGATACTATGTTTTGTTTTATATTTTATATATACGTTATAAATATATGTGTGAATATTTATACAAGTTTTTTGTTAAAACCATGTCTTTGAAAATTAATAACGAATAAATGTCAGTCAACATTTTTTTTTAATTTTTTTTTTAGAAAAATAAGGTAACATGTACATGACCTACTTTTGAAAGTATATTACTATTGTTAAGGTTAATTATGTTTACTTTAATAACAAATTAAAAGTTCGAATTCAATACATTTACATTATTACATAGAAACTACATTCTAAATTATAGGAAATTAAAAACTAATTTTAACGGCGATTGTTTTAGGTTGGCAAGGGGGAAACACACCTACCATAACTTAATGTTATTGTGACTGTTTAATATTTTAATAGAAATTCAATTGGTTAACTGTTAGACTTAGTTGAGAATGTACTTTAAGTAATACTTTATTATATGTATATTGTTAAGTAAACTGCTAATCATAACGGTGACACTACTGTATGTAAACGGTAAATCCAAAAATTTATTTATTGATTAATTTATAACAACTTACTTAACAAACATTGAATAATATTTTTAAATTATATAAGTGTCGAATTTAAATTTCAAATCAAATGTATTGAAGCGAGTAATTCCTTTGTTTTTCTTTTGTATTCTGAGACAAAGTTATTAAATATTATTTTGATCGGTGTTATCGTTTCTCTTTGTTTTAAAGTTAATAATCACAGAATAAATATAATTTTGTTCAAATTTTTTAAACTCTACAGAATAGTTTACATTAGCCTATTAGGTCAATGAACTGGTATATTATATATTGATACAAAATTATAAAAAGCTGACTCATAATAATATATAGTAAGACTGCTACAAGTACAACGGATATTTGAAATATAACAGACTTGAAATTCGTAGATAAACAAAATTTAAATTTAATACTATATATATTGAAATTCTGTGTAGTATTTTAAATTTGTATAATATATGCATGTTTGTAATTCTGTAATATTCAATTAATAATAATTCAAAAGAAATAAATTTATTTGCTGATGATTTGTTTTTATAAAAAAATTCATTTAATTGCAAGATCTTTCGGATCATATTGCATCTCCTTATATATATTAAATACCTAAGATAAACAGTTTAATTTTGTTTATTTATATCAGATGTAACTCTAAAATACGAGTATAGGGCATTCACGATTCCCCAAATCTATTCAATTTCTTTAATCGTTATATTCACGATATTCAATTTTTAAGAAGTTGATTACTCAGCTGTAGCTATTATCTAAGATTATGAATACACAAATGTTAATTTTGTGCGCCATCTAGTATCCCAGCCAAGAGTTATTTATATATTTATATTAAATCTGATTTTAAATTACGATATTAACTTTTACGATATTATTATACAATTTTACAATATTTTTTTATTAGATATAATCTGACCGGGGTTTGAACACAAGACTTTCCACATGAAAGGCGACGTCCTTACCACTACGCCATTGGTCAGATATTAAAAATATTTTAGATGAATGTTATTAAATTGGATTTTGTTTTATCGTATTGACAGTTCAACTACTTAAGCTTAATTAATTTACTTTTACATTTAACTCACTTGAGTCAGTTTCTATAATATCTGGAATTCATGTGATAACCAATAGACGAATAATTTTAATATTTTGTTGGCTATCGTTTGTCCGTATATTAAAAAATAATAAAGACCCGTAGTTCCAACCTTGTAGTAAAAGATAAGTTAAAAAACTTATAAATTATCATAGTATTTCTATAAATATCTTATTTCTTTACGTTATGAATTTTCTTTATTCGAAAATATAATTCGATTGGATCAAATGTATATTTTATTGAATTATTTTAGAATTTGTATACAGGGTGTTTCACTTACACATTTCTATTAAAAAATGTCATTTAAATTTTGAATTGAAAATATGCAAAAATATTTAAATTGAAAGCTGTATAACTTTTTATTTTAAAGTCACCCGGCCTTTTTTCATGTTACGTTAAATAGCTAATTTAGTAAGCTTCCGAAAATGGTATTAAGGTTGATCTTACGTTTGTTAGTTTCTAAATTATAAACAAAAACTAGGAATAGGAATTTCACTTAATTCTACGTTTTTTGCTTGTTTTTACCTCCCCTATCACTCCTTACAAGAGTGCCCTTTACTCATAAAACCCCCTGTATATAATTATTTAAAATTTAGTTTATGTTATTTGTTCAGTTTTATAAAAAGGGGTCATGGGTTTTTCCCTAGTATTTTAAAACTGAAATATTATTAAATTGCAGTTTTTGTAAATTTTTTTATTTAATTTTAAAAATTTTATGAAAAAAAAATCAATCTTGTTTGTGTAAGATCAGTTTTATATAATAAAATTATAAATTTAGAACACTTAGTTATTTATATGTATGTATATATACATAACATATATATACTTGTTATTTATTTTTATAAATAATCTGTTATCCGATTTACATCAAACTGTACAGTATGTTATGTTCAGCTCCATCACCCTTTTGCTCTTTTTTTAAATGTCTGTTTAGGCACAAAACCATTTTTTGATTTTACAGTATCCTGGCCTAAATGGCTTGAGCATTTGACTTAAATTTTAGTGTAACTGTAGGAAAATTAAATTCTCATTTGGAACAAATTTGTTGGATCCGTGTTCCCTCCCGAGCAACGGATTTTAAAAGTTTTTTTTAATCTCTCAATTTAAGACAGTGTTAACTGAATGTTTTTAGAAGTCCGTGTGATAATCCGATGGTGAATGCTCTCAATTTTGAATAATTTGACAGACGCATTGACTTATTTTAAACATATTTAATTACCGTAATTATTCTCTAATAGCAAATATGTATGAATGTATAATGTATAGTAATTTGTTGAAGTTTTTAAAATCGTTTTTAATGGATCGAATTAATATTAATTTATTAAAATGCAACGCATTAGGGATGGTATTTCTACTATAGTAATGCATATATATACTATAGTATGCTTTTTGAAATTTTTTTCTATATTTAGGTAAATGTAATAAATAATATTGTATAAATAAAAAAATATATTAAAGAATCTTAATGTCTTGAAGTATAATTAATTTTGTTTAGAATGTGAAAGTTCATTATGAAATTTTAGTAGAAAAATTTTTTTGTAAATATTTCCATTTAATTTGGAGTATTTTTTTCCAATTTTGGTTTAATAGCCTTCAATTCAGACATTTTTTATCTTTTAAATTTTAACCAAAGTCTTGAAACAGTATTTCATATATATTAACGGTAAATTTCTCAAAAGTAGTAAGTTCTATTTAAACCGTGATATTTATTGCTATATAAGCATTTATATGCGTTAAATTTTCAAAGAACCGTTAGAATATTTAAATGCCAAATATAACAATCGGCAAACCTCTAAAGTATTTTATAACATAGGTACAGGGTCATAATTTCCTTAGGGACTTATGATTCATTTAGTGGGACAAGATTTCCTAAGGAACTTAAGACTCAAGGCAGTCTTAGCAGTTGCTAGGAGACTTATGAACCTTGGAGTTTTGATTCAGATGGGTGAGTCAAGACCCCCTTATAGAGTTCTCAGCTGAAGGGTTATTAATAATATTAAAACAAATATTAATTTTAATTACATATCATCAGTGACGGTTAGGAATATGTTAACAGACTTTCTTGAACCATAATATCAAAATTAATTAGCACACTTTTTGGAGTTGGATTAAAAATCAGGGTATTTTGAAAGGGTTTACTATTTACATATAAAACACATTTTTAGAAGGGCAATATTGACTTTTTAATCAAAGTCTTGCATACATGAATTGATTATAGAGTCTAATATAGAATATCGCATAACAAAATATATAAATACATATTGTTTTACATATAATATTTTACTGTTATATTTTTATATTATCATATTTAAATTATAAAGTTCAGAAAAGGCTTTCAAAATAAATTTCGACTTAAATATATTAGTATATGTATACGCTGCATCACATAATTTTTGTTATATGATATTTTAACTTCCATTAAAAATTAGTAAAGGGAGTTATTTTATAACTCACTTAATGGGTAATAACTTCAAAGAGGAACTTATGACCCACTTGTCAAGGGATTTATGTCCCAAGTAAATATTTTAAATGAGTAAAAGATCTCTAAAGGACTTGTGTCCCATTAAATGAGTGGGATTTGTAACCCTGCAGCTATTAGTTATATTAAATTTTCACTATAGTTTCATAATAATAGGGTGTGACTGCAATATTCAAAAACCATTAAACCTTTGTAATACTAATTTAATTTTTTAATGGCATTTTAAAATCATAACCTTTAATTGAACTTTATATACTATTGAAAATTATGTGAGTTTTTATCTATAAGTCAAAGGTTATTAATCATAGATATTTTGATGAAGTATTCCTTGAGATATCCTGAATAACAATGTTTACATAAAATATAAAGTTTACATCTTTTTATTTATTTTCGAAAAGAAAATAAAACCTTGACCTAAAAATTATAAAATGTCAGCCATTGTTGTTTTGTTTTGTATCCAATAAAATTATGTATAGAAATTTAAAAGTAATTTAGTGATATTATTGTATTTACTTGTCCTATTATTATTAATACATTATGTGCATAATTTATTAGAGAGTGTTTATAAATTGTTAGAAATTATTTAACAACATTTATATATAGGCAAAGGTTTTAGAAATATTAAAAAAATATATATATGTATGTATAAACTATTAAATTAATCTCTCATGCAATTTTGTAAGGTATAGGCTATTGAACATTAGAATACTCTATTTTTATTAAAAAATGATATGGCGTTCAATTCAAACAAATTAAGGGGAAATATATAAAGTGATTTTAATAATTTAAGAAAATAGTTTATTTAATAAAAAGTAATTGGATCTTTTAAAAACTTATCATAATCATTTAACACCAATAATCAGTTAAACTTTCTTGGAAATGTGTGTTTTTTAAAAAGTGTAATATTAGATGATTATGATAATCTATTTAATTTAACCTTTTAATTTGAACTTTTTTTTTTGAATAACACAAAATATAGCATAAATAGAATTTTGTTAAGAATTTTAGACGTTGCAATCCACAATGAACGAGAGCTCTCTACACGTAGCTATCTGTCAAACTAAGTTAAATGTATTGAATTATTTTAAAATTTAAAGTGTCTACAATAGACGCAGCCATGTCTCAGCCATTACGCAGTCATTAAAAAAGTTGTTTGACTTTCAACTTTTTGCTTTTTTCTACGTATTCAAATGTCAAATAATTGAACTTTAGAATATATTTTTTATTGAAAAATGTCAAAAAACACTGTCATGTACAGTTCATTGTGGACCCACCTTTTATTGACTACGTAAAGAGAGCGAAACGAGAGCGAAACGAAAACGTCGTGGTAGATGTACTATAGGCCTTTTTACAGGTGATAAGGTCTAATACTGTATCAATTAGTAATTACAGCTGTATCGCGTATTCTATTCACCTCTTCTCAAATGCTTCTATGATCTAGACGGGCTTGTTAGCCAAAAAAATTCTTTACTCAATTTTTAGCCAAAATATTGTAACTAATTCTGGAAGCTCTTTCTTACAAAATTCTGAAACCCAAAATACCGATTTTAAATTTTCCTTAATTAAATATATAAAATTACATATTGAAAAGGTTTTCAGAGTTGGATATAAAACCAGAACATGCGCTTTTTCTAGAGTTTATTTTCCAATGATAAAATACTTCTGTGAGATTTTAGAGTTGATTACAATATCAAAATTATGAGCCTTTTACCGTACAGAATATTTATTATGTATATTATGTATCACGAGCTTGTTAATTTTATTAATTATTATCATTCCTAAAAATATCTAAGTAGTATTGCAATTTAACAATTTTTTTTAATATTCATTTTTGGAAAATTCAGAGTATTAAAACCAAATTTCTGTTTTTTTTTTTTTAATATAAAACCTTAGCCTTACTTAATCTAACTTAAAATGCTTAACCTAGCTAAAAATGTATTGTATATATTACTTAATGCTAATTGATTGGAGTTATCTAACCACCAATAGCTTTTGTTTAATGATTTGTCTTTTTCTTGTATAGATATATCATATTTTAAATTTACTCAGTTAATATTGCCTGGATAAAAATCTATAACCTTGCATGTAGCACTTCTATTATAGTGATATAATAGAGGGACATGGTTTTGGTTTTGAATGTAACCAACTTTAATAATTAGATTCCCAAAATATAAATGTATTTTTTATATCGAATAAAAATAATTGCATTCTTTTAGGCGCAATAATAAATAAATTTAATCAAAACGTCAAAAATTTTACAGTTATTTTTTTATAATATTTTCATTTGACATTATAATCGTTAAATCTACTTTAGGAATTAAGTTTTAAAATCATAATTTAGAAAAACCCTTTTCATTTAATTGAAATCTAAACCTAGAATAAAAAAATTGTGTTAACTGTTCTTTTTTCAATTTTCCTTCATATATTTTTATTTTGTATTTGTAGAATAATAATATTTATATTAACGTTTTCCTTAAATATATGTTTCTATAAAAAAGTTATCTATGTGTAGAATATAAATATATATACATATTATGAAGTGTAGTTTAATATAAGATTATATACCAATTTTATTAATTCAAATGTGTAAAATTTCATTGTTTATTTAAAAAAAAAATTTTTTTTGTAATCCTGAAGTTCTATTTGAAACTTTATTTCAATATAAATAAATAATATGTTTACATTTTATATAAAGAAAGAAATACATATATATATTGTTATACATATAGTTAATACATATAATATTAAAGTACATATTTGAATAATGATGTAATCAAATACGGTAGAATATAATTATTAATTGAATGATTAAGGAAATGTAATATTTAATAATATATTTGACATATTGGTAAAAATTCAACAAAATAACTGTAAATTTATTTGAATAATGCATTTGTAAAAAAATATCAAATGACATGTGACAGATAATGATCATTGATTTTTTTTTGTTATAAAATGATGGGAATTTGCCAAGTATCATTTTTTGAAAGGAAATAAGATCCCAAATTAAAAATACAATATTCCCGGAATAAACTGAAATAACCCCCAAAATTAAAATAAAATAATACCCCAGTTTTACAAAAACTACAAAGTTAGTTTTCTACAAAAAAAAACATAAATTAAATTTTGTATGAAATAAGTACGCCGAATTCTTATACCATTCTTATGATTTAAGTGTTGGATGCAAATTTTAGCTTTAATAATTTAATTGGCGGGGATTTGAGAGCTACAGCCTCCGATATCAATACCACAACTTTTCTTCGAAATGGAGGATTACTTCCCATACAAACTTTTGGGGTGTTATTTCCTTTTTTTTTTTGGAGGTTATAGTTTGCTGACTTTAAAAGGGGGTTGAGGTTTAATTTATTTATTTATTTGTAGTACCAGACAATAGTGAATATTGCCTGATAATATTAATCCTTTGCCTATTTGACATTTGGGCTTATTATTAAATTATTGTAATATACACTATATTTTTTTTATTAGATATGATTCGACTAGGATTTGAACTCCAGACTTTTTGATTGAAAAGCCGCCAATTTACAACTGAGCTATCGGTCATAGGTCGAGGCTTAAATTTTCTTGAGAAACAAAAGAATCTTTAAAAATTTATCTGAAGTTCTACTGTATTTGTATTTCTGTATACCTATATATATATACTTTTCAGAATCCTCCTGTTTTATTATTCACTTAATATTATTATTTTAGGTTTTTATATTTTTATATCAAAATACCGTTATAGTTTGTGTGTTTTTGTATGTGTTCAGAATAAGGATACATAACATCCTTTTTATGAAATTTATGTTATATCTTGTATATTTTTTATATTTAACATAAAAAAAGAAAAAAAAAATATGTTATAAGTTTGTTTAATTTAATGTTAAATTAATAGGTATGAGTAGGTATATATATATATGTATATGAAGTGAAAGTGTCGCCAATTATATTGGCGCCAAAATCTACTTATCATACTATAATGATATTAGAAAATTTACTATTTAGAAATTATTTAAAGAAAATATTATATATATACTTTATGGATTTATCAATATTAAGGCCTTGTTAATCTTGTTTTTTTTTAGACTTAAAATAAAAACAACAGATTTGTAAAATAATCAAAAACATTAATTTTTTATATTAAGTATATATAAATAATATTATTTAAATTTGAAAAAAAAAATCAAGGTCAGATTTTATTATTACTGTTAAAGTTAAATTTGTATTTATTATCAATTCTAATAATTTTTATTTGAAACTAACTTTATTGGATTTTTAACAATTAATAAGATTATAGATGTTAATAATTTTTTTTTAATTTAAAGGAAATTTTAAAAGTTAATTATAATTTTAATATTTCATTAATTGAAAAAAGTTTAGTTGAATAATTTAAAACACGCACTCAAATTGAAATCATCATAATTAATTAAATTTTTAATAATCATAATCATAATTAAAGATCAATACTATTATAATGTAAAATACATTTGATATTGCTTTGATCCTTCATATTTAGTATATATATACATACGGAATAAACAAATACATATAAGTAAAAAAATGTTGAGAGAACATCAAATAGTTCTTAGTAAGGGATGAAACACTAATTCGAAAGAGGTTTTTCATATTGAAAAATTTGAGAATATTTTAAATTGTACAACATTGTTGATAAGCTGATGCTGAACTTCTAAGATACTCTTAAAAATCAATCAGGCACCAGCAGAAGGCGGTTTCTCCAATTCCTAACATTACCCAAAATAATAAAGTTCTCTTATATTTGAAGGCTTTCCACGCATCTAAAGTCTTGTCTTTACAGAGGTGTTAACTTAGCTTTCATTAAAGGTTTTATATAATGGTAGATGTCATACAATTTATTAGAAACTTTTTGCATATTTTTAACACTCATAAGACTAGGGGTATAAAAATTGAACAGCCATTTGATATTTAATACAACAAATTTTTTTTTTTTAATTTCAGTTTCTAATTTTATGTTAATTTCCATATAAATTTTGGAATCGTGCTTAAATATCCTTTTAACTCAAGGCAAGGAAAATACTAAGTCAAGCATATTTGCTAAGGTCCACGTTGTTCTGATAAAATTTTGTACACTTTTTTAAATAGTTTAATCAAATTTTTGGACAACTGTCATGCAACAAAGTTTTTAATCCGATAGCTTTGAAATTAAAGAGTTAAAATTGAAAAGGGTAAGTGCTTTGATAAAGTTTAAAATAATCCGGACAAACGTTTGGGATTGAACAAATATTCTTTTTGTTTTGGATTTAATTTTGTATTTAAAATATTATTTAATCCGAAAATTGAGAATTAATTGTATTTTAAACACAATAATGGATTCGGACGACCGCAGGTATACTTACAAGTACATATAGCAATAGCAAAGAATTTAAAATAATGTCAAATTTCGTCCAAATAAATAGCCAAACCCTAATTATGTATCCAACTTTGAAAACCCCTCCTATTTTGTTTCTATAAATATGTCAATAAAAAAATGCTAAACTCCTGATTTTTGCAAGATTTAAAAAAAAATATCGTTTAAACGTAAAATTTCAAGATAATGGTTTTAATTAGCGACATTTCAATACCTACACCTACATAATAATAAAGCGGATTAAAAACAAATTCTATTAACTGAACTGATATATCAAATTATAACATCAAACAATTTAAAATTCTTAAAATAAATATCTGATAAATTTCAACGAAATAAAAAACCGCAATTTCGGCTTATTTTTTTTGTAATTTGATTTTAACTTAACGAAAGGAAGCGGGGACGTTATAATAACTCGGTATTTAAAATCTCGAATTTAAAAACCTCGTTTTTTTTTTATATCTCGAAATTCAAAGTACCGTTTCTTTTTTAAATCTTTACAATAAAAATTCCGAAAATCCAAATTTGGTTGAGAGGTAGCCCCGGATACGCAAAATTCAGTACTTGTAGCTAATTTTTTCCACATTCATGTATAAATATAAGACGTGCGCCCCTAGCCGGTTACGAAATTAGCATACTGTGCTCTTATCCAGAATTTTTAAACAAGTTACAACATCCTGAATTAAGAGGGTTTTTAAGGTGAGTTCAAAGCTTTTTCCAGAATGTGGATGTGAGAAATTCTTAATTAAGAGGGGTTTTAGAATTGTATGCAATCCAGGGTTGTACCTTTTTCTTTTGAAATTAAAATGTAAAATTTTGAAAACCGAGTATCGTATTGCCAAGCCATACAAATACATATTGGATTAAGGAATTTTGGAAAAAGCAATAAGAAGATATACAAAAACGAGATTTGAAAAACCGAGATAACGTATCCGACCAAAAACAGGAGCGGTCCATAATCTCGGTTTAGTAAATTTTTTTTTTAAATCTCGTTTTTAGAAAATTTCGTTTTAGAAAATCTCTTTTTAATTGATAAATCTGGTTTTTAAGGATTTTTGAGTTGGATACAAAACCAGAATTATCAGCTTTTTCCAGAATATAAAAAAAGAGATTTTCTAAAAATAAGATTTTCTAAAAACGAGATTTTCTAAAAACGAGATTTTTTAAATGAGATTTTCTAAAACGAGATTTTGTGAAAACAAGATTTTCTAAACCGAGATTTCAGACTCAACCCACCCAAAACTGATCACACACACACAATGAATTTCATATCTTATATTTTTATCTTGTGCATTAAGAAATATGTACTGTATTTTATCTACATAATATGTATAAATGTATTGGTATGTTTATATTTAAAAAATATTGCATACATTTCAGAAAAGATTTTGACAGCTTGCTTAGTTTTCAATGAATTGCTTGTTCTAGAAGACGCATATATAAAATTATAAATATTAAAATAAAACCAGTCATTTTAATAAACTTTTAAAGATTAATCGAAAATCTCTATAAAGATCAACGATCAATTTCATGAAATAAAAGCATATAAATGAGTAATTATACACCAATAGGACCATCACCTGTAAATAATAATGGTGTTAATCAAAATCAATATAATTTACCACCTTCAACGATTGTTGTTCATCAAGGTAAGAATTTTAGAATATCTTTGAATAAATTTTGAACTCTATAGTGAATTAATATTCATTTAATTTTTTTAAAATAGCTCCAGTTGAATTTGGACCACGTCCACAAATTGCCTATTGTTTAAATTGTGAAAAAAAACAGGTAACAACAATTGAATATAAGACAAGTAATAAAACTAATGTTGCAGCCCTTCTTCTTTGTATGGTGGGGTAAGTAATAATATTTTATAATAGTACTTAATACTCACAAATTAAATTATTCGATCCTAAAATAATTGATTTTACAGAGAAATTACAAAGATGACAAATAAATTTAATTAAAATAGGGTTTTCCCCAAAGTTTTACTTCAGATGAGTAACAGCGATCTTTTGATCTAAAAAATTGTTTTTAAGAGATTAGATTCATACAGTTAAAAAAAAAAGTGCATTTGATCTTAAAATTGATCTTTTAAAGATCAGATCACTTGATCTGAAAATTGATTTTTGAAAGATCCGATCACTTGATCTAAAAATTGATCTTGGAGAGATCAGATCACTCAAATTTATTTTTAAATTTAAATTAATTTTTATCCAAAAATTTTTCTTTACAGATGCTGGCTTTGTTGTTGTTTTCCATATTGCATGAAAAGTATGAAAAATGCAATGCATTATTGTTCGGTATGTGGACAATTTATGGGAGTTTATAATAAATAAAATTTAATACATTTACATATACATATTACAAAATTAGATTACTCTCTTTAAATAAAAAATCTTGAATCTAAATTTGTTTTTATTAAACAAAAAATAAAATAAATGTAAAAAAAAAATATATAAAAAACATATCATTTTTTCTAAGCACACCAAAATCTCAAAATTTTAACAGTTTAGGGAAGATTTTTATACCCGTATGACAATTAGTCAAAAGGGTATACTAAATTTGCCATTACGTTTGTGACGCAGAGAAGGAAGAGGGTTAGATATAGACTCAAGTGTATGGATCAGTTCAGAATCGAAAAGTAAATTGATTTAGCAATGTATGTGCGTCCGTCATTTCTTACGATAACTCAAAAAAAAAGGAGCTAGGATTTTGAAATTTTCACAAATTCGTTTTTATGCAATAGCCGTCTTTTCGCTATTGAAATCCAGAGATTTTAGTACACGGGTTCAAGTACCTTCCATACAGCTTCTTTTCTTATATTAGCATTACTCTGTAATTATTAAAGCTGCATATAAAAGTTCAAAGTTACTGCAACATTTTTGTTGGTCTACTGCAGAGGGTTCAATTAGCTGCCATACAACTCCTTCTTTTATATGAGTATTATACTTCACCTAATAAAGCTGTGTGAAATTTTGGCAAAAATAATTAACCGAGTGATATAATGTTAATATTATGGTCATCCCAGAGTTGACACAGTCCACTCTACTACACTCTTCAACGTTTTTCCTTAATATTTCCTTGTCATCAGGTTTGTTACAGAAAGGAATCAAATTAATTATAGACTCTAAAACATGGATCAAATCAGAATCAAAAACTAAATCTAGTTATCTATATGAAGTTCGTTTATCCTTCCGCTTACAAATTTTAACCTAGCTAAATATTCTGAAACTTTTCCAATTAGATTCTTATAGAATAATGATATTTGCTAAATGATCTTCACATTGTTCAGTGGGGTTACTAGTAACTGCTATATAATTTATTTTTCTATATAAAAATAACTCACTATTTAATAAAGGATGGTGCCTGAAATTTTGCCAAAAATATTATAATTTTATGACCAACGTTTGCAAGGGATTTTGGTCTGTTTAGTGCAGTAGATTTGAATTGCTGTCATGTACAATCTCTTCTTTATTTTTTTATGCAGAGCTCCAAGTTTAAGTTAGTTGTGCACCTAAAACTTTATCAAAAGACTGATCCATAAATAATGATTTATCTTGATCGAGAGTTTCATAGCAGAGTGGAAGTTCTTGATCTCTTCATTATATGTCCAATGTACGACTGAATGTCTGAAATTTTTTCTCAAAAGTAGTAAAGTTTAATTTGGCCAATTTTGTTTCATCAAGTGCAATCTCAAAAGTTACTACAGTCTTAGTGAAATGATTAAGGAAACCGAAACTTAAGCTAACTTTGTCTAATGATATCAAATTCCCAATGCATGATTCCTTGTGGGATTTTTAGAACTAAAGAAAGGAGAACATAAATTTTAGAAACAGATTAATTCAACGAAGATAATAGATTAAATTCGTTAAAATTTGTTTTTATTTAATATGATGGTTAAAAATAAAGAACAATTAGTTTCTAAAAATTTGCGAATTGTGCATTAATTTGTAAATAATTTATAGAAATATATTTTTACAACTTTATATTTTAATTAAAAAATAAATATTAACTTTTAATTTATAATATTTATTGGAAATGCCATTTATCAATAATATATATTTTTTATTTATTTAATAAATATAGTTTTCTGAACTAATATTTAAGTTACTGTATGACAGATGAATTATGATTATATGAGATCATCATTGTCTATTTACATTAGTTAATTTATAATTTCAGTAATTAAGATTTTTTATGAAATTATATTTTTCTATAAATTGTGAGTTCGTTATTTAAATTTTTTTTTTTAAAAATTCAGAGAATCATGGTTTTTTTTAATTGAAATTTAGTAATGATCATTTAGAAGGAGTTAAGAAAAAAACTAAGGATTTATAAAAAATCACATTTTCAAAAATAAACAAGGTTCCATTATAAGTTTTATCTTAGACTCTTTTGCTTAATTTTAAAGAAACCCAAAAACATAAAGCTATAATATAATGTTGGAGCTCTATTCTTTTGCATATATTATTTAAAAAACAGAGCAGTTTTTTACTTAACATACGTCTAAAAATCAAAAAAAATTTAATTTTAGACTTTAACAACTCCAAAAACGAGCGTCATACTAAAAACTTTTCTCAAAAGACTCATATATATTTTTTAATATTGAAACTCCCCTGAATTTCAGGTTCCTTAAATTTTTCGAAAGCTATAAGAAGTCAAAAATTTTTCAAAAATTGGGTCTTAAGTAAAATACCGTATGGAAACCCTTTTGTGTTACACATATTTTATATATGTATATATATTTATATATTAGCTCATAAAAACAGCAATCGCTTTAAATATAGGACTTTTTTGAAAGTTTAGGGGGCTTGGAAATTTGTATTATGTGGGGCTACAGAAAAAAGTTCTTATTTCGAGCGGGATTGTTTGCAGAAGTTTTATATATTTGGATTGATATTTTATTTATTAATTCGTTTGTAATTTTATTTACTTGATGTTGATTTACTTGGGAGTTTAAAATAAAAAACATAATCTTCATAAATAAAAACATTAATCTTCATTTCATTATTGCATTGTAGAATATAGGATATTTATTGACAATTATTAAACATTTAATAATAAAAGAAAAACCTCTTGTCTTCGTAGATATACTTGTAGCATACATATATCATCTGTAGTAAACTAAACAAATAAATGACACACTTAAATGATTCTAAACCAACTCCACACCCAAAGCAATTATTTTTTTTGCAACTGAACACATTTTTAAATTAAAATTTGGCAAATTTCAAACTAACCACAAAAATAAATTAAATAAATAAAGAAAATAGCATGAATATTAAATTAAATACGTAGCATGAATCATAAAACATATTTTGGGTTTTCCAAAAAAATATTTTGATTTAAATTATTAAAGCCAGCCATAAATATTAATCAGTTTTAATTAATAAAAACCTCAAAAATTTAAAATACTTTGGCACTTAAAATAATAATTAATTTTTAAAAAAAATTTGCTACACGCAACGCATTTGTCAGAACTACAGCCCTAATTTTCCATCGAAGTAAAAATAAATTGAAATAGACAAAAAAAAAACATTTTAAACCATTTCCTGCTGTTGCAATAATTTTATCTGCAGACAAAAGTTTACCATTTACCATTAAATAAAAATGAATTTATTTAATCCATTAATTATACAGCCTTGAAGCATATGTAAGATTAATACATTATATTGAAATGAGACTTTAGTCCTTTGGCAATTAGTTTTTTTTAAGTATAGCCATAAGCAAGTTAAATACAAAACACCCGAAAATAAAGTCCATAAGACAAATACACCAAAAGCAAAGTCCCCAAAACCCAAGATCTTCAAAGCGAAAATCTCCAAAACCAAAATCTAAAACTCAAATTTTGTTACCTTATCCAGAATCTGTCATTGTACCTCTAAATAATCTTTCCTAATTTTCCAGTCTTGCATATTCTTAAATATATAAAATATTTTAAATAAGGTTTTGCGGAATTTTTGAAACGGTAATTGGTACTGACCCATGCTCTATCTATATATCATTATCAAATTTAGCATTGAAACAATACTACATCTGCTTGGAACTCTATATACATACAACCCACACCTGCTTTTGTTCCAGAAAGCAGCTGCAATTATCATAGTTTAGTTAACTTTAATAGGCTCTAATGAAACTTTCGAAATTTTGTAAATTCAACTTAAATAACGGTAAATACAGTTAACATTTTTTTGACATTTTTAAACCGTTATGATTTCTAAATATAGGCCAACCCTTAACACGGAATGCATATACATCATTAGTACAAGTCTTCTTGTAAAAGTATACCGTTAGAACCCTCATCCCCGTTAGAATCCCAATGAATATGATATTAAATATATTTTAAATTAATTAATTAATTTTTATTAATATGGATGAAAATTACAATAAAAATTCAAAAAAAAACTTTCCATATTTGGTATTAATTCATGTGAGTGCGTGCGCATTTCCCCCGTACCATATTTTAAATAGAAAAAAAATTTTACCAAAGTGTATAACTGCTGTAACACTTTTATAAATTATAATATGAAATCAATTTATATTAAATTTCATTGAATTGATAAATAAACAAAAAAAACCCAAAATAAAAATAAATAAATTAATGAATTAAAAAAACAAAAAAAAAAAAACAAGAAAACAAAACAAAAAGAAAAAAACTTAACGAAACATTCCTGAAAGCTTTTTATTTTAATTTACGTTTTTATTTCTTTTTCGTTTTTTTCTCAAAACTTCTTTTAACGTAAATCGTTTCGGCTCAGCACAGTTCAATTTATTAAAAAATATAAATTTTTTTTTTTATTTTTTATATTTTTAGTTTAAAAAAGAACTCGGCTTTTGGTAGACGTTCTTTCGAATACAAAAATAATAAAGAACTATATATCAAAAGCTTTATTAAAATTTTTTGTTTTATTTTTTTGTAATTTATTTGTGTTGTTGTATTTTGGACATCTTCAATTTCCAAAAAAAAAGTATCTTTATATAAAAACGATCTGTTGATCCATTCAAAGTATATACCAGAGAACAGTAAAAAAAACAAAAAACTAAAATATGGAAAAGTGTAATGTTTATCCAAATGTGCCAAATGAAATGCATGGTCATCCAACAGCTCCACCATCATATAATGCAACTACGGTACAACTCGGTCAACCACAATATGTTGTTCAACAACGTGAGTTATATTTAATTTATTTTAAATATTAGTTAATATACCTAAATATATTTGAACAATTTTAGTTTCCAATTTTTTTTTTGAAAATTGTTGAGTTTAAAAATTTAATTTAACTGCATAAATTTTTTTTTTACCCAATGTACTTATGTATTTTGAAGTAGTTTTGGAAATATTTGAAAAATTTATAAAATTTTTTCAAGTTAATTTATGTATTAAAAAATAATATTGAATTCGTTTTAGCTATTAACGGACCATTTGGACCTCATGCACAAATGGCACAATGTCCAAATTGTGGTGAAAGAGCTGTAACAAGAATTGAATTCGAGAATGGCAACAAAACTCATATTTTAGCATTGATAATGTGTATGTTGGGGTGAGTATCTAAATTAAAGTTTTAAAAAAAATAGGTATTTAAAATTAATTTATTAATTGATTTTTTTTTTTAAATTAATTTAAACAAAGTGTTTAATTTATTTTTATATTTAAATTTTAAAAAATGGTACTGCGCATGCGATATCTAACTTTACTTTAGAAACTTAAACAGTGTTATGAAATTTTATCTTTAGTCATACCTACATATTTAATTGATATTAAAATTTTTTTACAGTAATATTTATTAAAAAAAAAAAAAAACAAAATAAAATTTCTTAGAATTTTTTTATCCCAAATATTCTTTTATTTATTTTGTTTTTGTTTTTTATCATTTGGTGTGATGGGCACGTCATTGCGCGATTTTTTTTGCAGAATTTTTGAAACCGGTTTAATTTAAATGTGAAAAAACCCAAGAATTAAAATAAACATAAAATATCTTTATTTAAAGAATACCTGATTATAAAAATTTTAAAAGTTAAAAGTTGTAAAAAAACATATTGAAAATAAATTTACTTAAAAAAAATTAAAGGGGTGTATTGTAAAATTTAAATCGCAATTCAAAGCTTTTCAAAAAGAATGTTTTTCCCCAAAAAAAAAAAAAAAACAAATGATTTGAAATTAATTATTTTAAATTCCGATTATTATTTTTTTTTAAAAAAAAATTGAATTTAACATTGTAAAATTTAATTAACAGTTTTTTTAGTACAATTATACTGACTAAAAGGGCTAACATTTATTTATTAAATTGTTATACGATATTTAATTAATTTTTAATTCGCATATAATTAGTGAGCGTGACATAATATTTTACAAATGTAGACACGGTATATTATTTATCTTGATTTTGATAATGAACAATTTTGCTAATTTAAATGTCAAAATTAATTGATTAAAATTTTGTATTTTTTTCTTTTTTTTTATAATTTAGAATGAGTGCGAATGTATCTAGTTTGTTTAATAATTCATAATTTAATTATTTTAAACTCTAAGTAGGTCTTTGAATAATTTAATAACTAAGGTATTTTTGGAGTTAACAGTAAAGTCTTTTACGATAGTTTTTAAAGTTTTTTTTTAAGTGCTAACTGTTCAATTGTCAGTTTGTCTAATAAGCATGATACGTATCTAATTGTTGGGAAAGGTGGAACTTATTATATTCTTATAATTAGAGATGATATTAATGAATTGTACTAGGTCTTACAACAGGTAGAAACGTCATAGATTTTCAATAAATACAGTTATTTTTGTTATAAAAATTGTAATTATTCTGTATTTGAGTTATATGGTATTTCTATATCTGCGAGTTATATTATTCAATTAAATTATTTGTTAATTTTTTGTATTTTTTTGTATTATTTTATTAATGTATTTGTTATCAAAGCTTTATAATTATTAATTATTGGCGATGCCATTAATTTGAATTTAATTGCGAATGACAGCTGAGTCGAGTCGAAATCCAGATAAAAAGTTTTTCACGTCTAATCTAATTTCAAGTATCTCCATTAATTCCATTACTTTTCCATTACTGAAATTTTTGGCTGATATTTTAATAACTTATAAATTAGAATTTAACATAATAATTTATTTAATTTTTTTCAATATAAAATTACCTTTAATGACCTTTTATCACAAATGTCATCATTCAATTTTTTTTTAACATTTCCGGTATTCGTCACGCATATCAAGATCATCTATAACATTACTAAAATGATACAGTTTATTAATCTGATTAATTGAGCTGAAAGTTATGGATAACATTTGCGGTTTTTTATATTTTAAAATTTATTTATCTTTTACTCCACTAAACCGGTTAGCTTTCCATACTTAAAGTCTCCAATAAATTCATTTTCTTATCAATTTTTTTCATTTTATCTCAAGACAGCTCATATTTGCATTGTAATTTGTACCTCTAGATCAATTCATCCACATGCAGTTCTAAGTCTGACCCTAGATATAGTAGTCTCTGTGCTGATTCTATTTGGACAAAATATTGTGCATAAGGGTGGTACTAAACTGGGTTTACGATTGATCTTCATAATGATCGCTAATTATTATTCAAGATTTGCTATTACATATGTAAGGGATGGATTTTGTGCACTTTTTTGAAGGTCTTGATATTTGTATGCTATTAAGTCCTTAGAAGATTATTCTTACCTTGTTATGTCTACTGTAGACACCCCACCCCGCCAATATTTCACCACTTAAGGTAATCTAAATATACTAAATCTAATTATACATCTGGTACGATATGACGGGACGGGATTGTTTTAGTTTTATCTGGCTTAATTTCTAGACTATATTTACAATAAGCTATACATATTAAAATAAAAATAACTGAAATATGTAAAAATATAATAATATCGAATAAAAATTGAAATAAATTAATTTTATACATTTCATAACAAGCGTGCCCACATAATTTTTTTTAAAGTAACACTCTTCCATATCAGTTAAATTGTAAATAATGTTATGTTTCCTAGAAATTTAACATTGTTTAACACGTAAGAAAGTTTTTCAAATAATTAACTACTATACTATAAATAATAAAATATTTTTTTGTTGATAAAGTTTACAAGAAAAAAACATTATTCTTATCATTAATTATAAAAAGCTTGGAAAACATTTTTCATTATAAAAAGCTTTAAATGAACTTACAGAGCAACTACTTTTAAAATTAAAGTTTGATATCAGTGAGTTCTAAAGTCAGTTCGTAATGACTGCAGGCGGCAGATTACTAATTTTAATTCTTTGAATGATTTTTTTAACATTTTTTAAAATTAAATACTTAATATGTATATATTTACAGTTATTTGTTTTAAAGCATTATTTGTCTCTTTCTAAAATTTCTACTCTAAGAAAAACTGTCTCCAGCTTTGTAAATTAATATGTACATGCATTTAACATTTGGAATTTCATAATTAGATTACCTTTATGAGAAACTAAGTTTTCAATCATTTCTCCTAGATCAAAAAAGTTTACAAGAGTAGTCAGATCACAAAAGTTTGGAGAGAAGGAAGATGTTTATTTACAGGTATAAATGGTTATACAGAAAACATTTTGGTGGTCTCTTAGCAACCTGCATAACTCCAAAAAATTTCTTTAACATAAGATGAACTGATCACATTTTTTGTGAATAGAACTTTTCATTAAAAACTTAAGTTAGAATTTTGGAATTATATGTACTTCCAAAAAGCTTTGAATTTACCATACAATCTTCATTTATTATCAAATTGCGCAACAAAAACTTTTTTTATTTATTTTTCCAAGTCAAAAAAATAATCTAATAGATAACAATATTAGATTAGCAAAAACCAATTAAAAAAAAATATAAATATTAAAACGTAAGCATAAAATTTCATTTTTAAACATAATTCTCAAATTATTCAATTTCATAGAAATAAAATAAAAAACTTTAAATGCATATATACTCTTTTCACATGAGCTTGACCCTATTCCATTTTCAAAATATTGTATTTCCTAGTGAATTTGGCCTATAATCAGTATTAGTACCTGAGAAGAAAAAGTTAAAAAATTCCTCGGTGAAAAAAAAAATAAGAAACCAAAGTTGTTCCATTTTATCGGAAACAGGTCGTGATTTTTGTGTGATCATGTTGTGTATTTCCTGTGTGGGCCTGTAAGCACGATAACTCACATAAATTTCAACTGATTTTGATAAAATTTGGTCTGAATGCTTTCGTCAATAGAAAAGTTAAGTTCGTAGATAGGCCAAATCACATCATGTGATCAGTTTCCACGTTATCGGAGGCTCCCATACGAAAACACCAGACTTTTCGAAAAATTTCGAATTCTAATTGTAATGAGTTCAAATTTAGTACATAAGTGGTAAGAAAAGTAGCTTTCATAAATTGATAATCCGATTTTGAATGGAATTTGATATGAATTATTTTTTTGGCACAGGGTCGAGGGCTCCCACATAAAATAACCAGTCTTTTCGAAAAATATTATTTCAATATAGACAGCGCCATGCAAACAACTTAGGATTTTTTTCTACATTTTTCAAATACAAATTGTTCTAACCCTTCAAATTAATTTGATCTTTTTTTAATCCGACTTCTGGGTCCCAAGAAACGGGGGCTAAGTTTCTTGGGACCCAGAAGTCGGATCAACATATTTAAAAATACTTATTCACCGATTTTGTAGGAGAACTTAAATACAGTAGCAAAAATTAAAAAAAATTGGCTCTTCAGCCTGACCTAATTATAGAGGTTGAAAAGTTTAATGATAGCTTTGGGGATTTATTTTCATTTTTGATTGAGTTTTAAATTTCTGTTACAGAATTTGGGACAAGGCTTTTCAAATTATATTAGCTCGAACTAGATTCGAACACTCAAGATACACGGGTTTTGAAAAACCGAACCAAATTGATTTGAAAATTGAAAAAGGACTAAATTTATGTGAAAAGAGTATATGTAAAATATTTTTCTATTTACATACTTTGTTACCATTTATAGTTAAAATATTAGTGTTCATATAAAATGTTAAAACTTAGACTAATATGACATAAGAATTTTATGACCTTAATTGAATTCATACGTCGATTGTTTTATTATATGTATACTTATTTAAATATTTGATTATAAAAATAAAATCAAATTTATTGTAGAAATTGATATTTGTAGTTCTTAGAATTTCACACGGTTATCAATTTAAAAAGAAATTTTTAAATAGGAAAAATTTTGATGCAAAAAATCAAATTGCGCAACTAAAATATATATATTTCTGTGGAAATATTTATTCAGTTAAATGGAAAAAAGCTATAGTGATTGCAAAAATTTAGAGGGTCAAAAGATTAAATTCACATGATTGTGCTAAAAAAAATTTTATTTTAATTTAATAAATTATCAAGAAATTTATTAAATTGAAATTATTTAAAAATGAGGAAGAGTGTTGTAGAGTAGACTATGTCAATTCTGGGATTCCCGTATGATCGTAATATAAACATAATATCTTCCAGTTAATTACTTTTAGCAAAATTGCAGACACTCAGCATCTATAGGTATAGAGTAATGCTCTAATAAAAGAAGAAATTGTATGGCAGCTACTCAAACCCACTGTAGTAGACCAACCAAATTTGCAAAAACTTTGGCCATAGACCTCAGCTTCAATAGGTACAGAGAAATGCTCATTTAAAAAAAGACGTTGTATGGCAGGTACTCGAACCCGTGCAGCAAACTGGCTGGGATTTGAATAACGATGACGGCTATTGCATAAAAACGAATTTGTAAAAATCCTAGCTCCTTTAGATTTTGAACTATCGTGGTGACGAAGGGACAGACAGACGGACGAACTATAGACCAATTTTTTCATGCTAGCTTCAAAAGATGTGCTCTTCTAATTTTTTTCTTAAATGCATATATCTATCCCAAATTATATGAGCCACTGCCTTTAGCACACACTATTACAACTTTTTTAATATTCAAAAAATTTTGAACGAAATCTCGACGAATTTTGTTTTTCAGTAATACCTACATACTTCTTTGAACTCAAAATATAACTCTTGTACAAGTACATATATTTATATTTATATAAATATTTGTCCTTCCTTTTGTTTATAAATAAAAATAACTGCTAGTCATAAAGTTGGTGTGCCCAAATAGGTTAACGATAATAATAATGATATTTGTTTGCAACTAATGACAAATTTAATTGAATTTATAGCACCATTGTTTTTAATTAAAATTTATGTATGAATTTAAATATATAATGTTGTATTATATAACTGATATGAACATATTTTAGTTGTTATCTGTTTAATTTACTGGAATTTTTTATGAATTTTAAAATAATTATGATTAAATATCCTATTAAAACCATATAAGAATTGGGAGTCTTTTTTTAACTAATAATAATTTTATTGAATTAATTAATCCAACCGGTATTACAGAAAAAGCGTAATGTGAAATTTCTTTGAAAGATTTCACTCAATATAATTTTTATCAAAGCAATATAATGTTTATAAATAATACATTTTTTTTTTTTGATTTCATATATCATAAATATGGCGCTCTGTAATAAGCTGTCAAAGAATCTCCGTACCAATTTATACATATTATACTTATTTATTGTTATTTTTAGGGTTAATTGGACTATTTTGGACTATCGTAAATGAAATGATTTTTATTTCTTTGTATATTAATGTTAATACAGTGACGGGTTAATTGTATGACATGTATTTAAAAAAAAATGCACAACATTTTTTAGGACACTCAAATTCGTCGAATCTAAAAACTTTCTATGGTAAAATTGTAGTTCTATATTTGAGTAGCAACTTTTATTTAATAAAATTTTTTCGTAATATTTTTAGTTTACGAAATATTCGTAAAAACGTAAAAAAATTTCCTTAGAGAAGTGCCTTTTTGGGCTATCTGATTTTCTCCAAAAGCATGTAAATTTAAAATATTACACCAAAGTCTTATATATTTAATTTGAAAACATTCCAATCAGCCGTTTAGGCTGTGTACGCGTGCGCAGAGAGGCAGGCAGACATGCACACGAATATCACAAAAAAACAACACGTTTTCGGGGTTTCTGTGCACCGGAGTAATGTTTGTTTGCAAAAATCTTAAGTGGTGCAAAAATAATTCAATTTGCTCGATATTTTTCATATATATAGCGGTTGATTAAAATAATCAATGGATCTTAATTTTCACAAATTTAATAATTAAGTCGTTATTGCTTTTAAATTTAAAGAAGTTTGGCCAGCGGGTTTCTATTAGGTGCCATACAACTTCTCTGAAATTTAAACAACTTTGCTCAGCAGGTTCGAGTAGCTGCCATACAACCTCTCTGAAATTTTGTAAGGTATAAATTCAAAGGAATGAACATCCTATTCATACTCTGTACTTGTTATTAACTCAGAGTTGACACTGTCTTCTCTAATCTTTTCTGCGTATTTTAAAATAAAATTGCAAGATTAATAAAAAAAAAAAAACAAACTTAATCTATTTTATTAGCACAAATACATATAAAAATTTTCCATTTTAGTTTTAAATTTTTTTAATAAATTATTTAATTTATTTTAATTTTAATTTATTTTTTTATTTTATTATTTTACAGATTATGGTGCTGCTGTTGCATTCCGTATTGTGTTGATAGCATGAAAAATGCTAATCATTATTGTTCCAAATGTTCCAATTTCTTGGGTGTTTATGCCAAATAAGCAGTATATGTATATCTTATATATTTTAATATTATATAATATAAAATCTATTGTTCTATTTCTTCATTATGAAATAGAATTCTAAATAGAAATCTCATCACATATATATATGTATAAATGAATTTTAAAATAATTTAAATTTAAAAAAAAAACAAAAAATATCAAAAACTATTAAATTTATAAACATAATTTTCATATAATATATTCTTATTAAATATAATATATATTTTTATAATTATTCATAATTTTATAAGTTTTTTATTTTTATTTTATAAATATTTACATTATATTTTTTTTTTTTTTTATTTTTTTTTTTTAACAATTACCATTAATTAGAATTTAGATCTTCTGGGTATTATTTAAAGTAGATTCTTTTTTAATTGACTTTAAATTGTTATAATTTATTAGAGGTTTTTGGGATTTGAATAAATGTAGAATTTTCATTATTTTCATATATCATCACATTATATGAAAATATATGAAAAATAAAAAAAAATTTAAAAAGAATTTTTCTCAGTGTATTTTAAAATGAAAATAAATAATTGATGCTAAATAAAATTATATTATTTAAAATTGCTATAAAAATAAAAGATTTTTTAATTATTTTCTCTTAAAAAGATCCTAAAAATAAACTTTCCTAGTTTCATTCTTTATTACATGGGTGTTAGGATTGCCAAATGTTCTTAAATAAAATGCAATGTTATTGAAATTAATAAACGATTTCCTTTTATTTCATATTGTGAATAAGGTATGAATTAAAATTCTAGAATTAAAAGAAGAAACTTTGTAGCATGCATCGTAGGCCTAAAAATTTTTGGGAATGAGGTAACCCTATAATTAACTTATTCAAATAAATATTTAGTTCAACTAAATTAAACTATGGCTTCTTGTACCACTGCAAAATTTCCTTTTCTCCATTTGATCTTTTTAATATCTATTACACGTTCATTAGGCTGAAATTGGAGTATCATTCATACATTTCTGAAGAAGTACAAAAAAAGCTAATTTTTTGAATTGATGACCTCAGATTCACTCTAAAGCTCACTCTTCTTAGCCATTGCCCTCCAGTTGAATCAATATACTTGAATTGTCTATATCACATACTAAAATATCCAATTGGCGTAACACCTATATGTTAAAAACTTTTTTGTCATGCGTATATACCATTCCCAATGAGCCATATTCCATTCAATGTGTTCCTTAAGTTTATAATACATAAATGCGTACGATTTAGTTAAGTTTCAAAACGCTAACATCTTTCCTTTAAATATCAATTAATTTGTTCCTACCCTTGCCAATTCTAAATTCCCCAAAAGGCTTTTCATATTCTAATCCCCGATTTCATTTAATCATTTTAAAACTTTATTGTTAAATTGTATATAAGTTATATCAATAAGGTTGTGAATATCGATTTAGAAAATGTCGATTGGGTGAAAATATCGACTGTAACAAAATACCGACTGAGAAAATGTTGGCTGATATTTTGCCTGCAACTTTAATATTGATTTTTGAATTGGATACCAAATCAGGATTGCCGCCTTTTTCAGAATATTATTCCTACAACTTTTAGAGTTGGATACAAAATCAGGATTGCCCCTTTTTCCAGAGTATTAAAATAATTTCACATTTTTTCAGTGAAATTTTTTTTAGCCGACTTTCCTCTTAATCAAAATTTTCTCAGTCGACATTTCCTCAGCCGACATTTTCGCAGTCGACATTATGTACCCGAACCCAAGTAATATACATAAAACTAATTCAAATAAAAAGGATTATTGTACATGTATGTAAACACTAAAAAGTAGTTACCGGATTTTATCAAAATATTTTATTTACTTATTTATCTACAGTCGCCTACCACATACAAAGTGATAAGTGAGGGAATTTGCCTTTCCTTTTCAGGTGTGGCAGTTAAATTTATTTTATAGATATTATAATAAAAATTATTACGATATCATTTATAAATTATATTTTTATAAAAATATTTTGTATTTGGTAAATTCTGTTGAAAATTTCATCAATTCAACATCCAAAATTTATTAAAAAACAAAATTTTTAATCTTAAAATTCAATTTTATAATACATATAAGTTCAACGTTCTCTTCTTTTAGCTGGAAAATATCTTTATTCAACCAAAACATAAAATAAACATTTTTGTACATATATACAAGTATGAATCAACATAAAACTCTTTAAGAACTATTATAAATAAGTAATGAAAAAAATCAAAGGTTTTTAAAAAAGCATATTTCCAAAATTATATAGTGTTTCATACTGAGTTTTATTTTGGCAATATATATAAGTTACTGATTTATAAAAACGGGAAATTTTTAAACCCTAATAGCCCTTCAATGGCAAAGATTCTGCTAAAAATTTGAGGGTTTTGAAATTAAATTGTGATTTCCTCTAAAATTTGGAAAAAAAAATTTTGTTAACCAACTCCTACTTATTGTTGAGGATCTAATTTCATCCAAAGCTTCAAGTCTCTAGCTTGAGCCTTTCAGAAGATATGTGAGACCAAAAATTTTGCAAAAATTTGAGTTTTGCATAACGGTGAATTTCAGTGTGGTATGGCAACCCTATGAATTTGCGTTCCAAAAATTTATAATGCAGTTGTCTTCTACCGTTTTCTATCTGAAAGAACTCTTATTATATCAATTTAAATTTAGGGCTTTTAAAGCCCGTAACGGGGGTTTCAGAAAAATGTTCTTCCCTCAATTTCAAACGGCGTAAAAGTTTTTCTAAACATACCGACGGACAGAATGACACGAAACTAAATAGGCACATTTTTACATTCTTTTGAAAATGTGCTAAGAACTTAGTGTGTAAGTTTTAAATGTTTATTATACAAAGACATAATAAAAGAGAACGCACATAAAAAGAATACATAAATTTTAACGGTATAAAGCTATTTTTGAAAAGATTTTCAAAAGTTTATTTTTAAAAGTTTAATTTGTTTATATATTTATTTAATTTATTATATACAATATACGCCTATACAATTAATGGCCATATACCAAATTACACGTGGACCTACCAAAAATTTCAATACTATTATTAAACTATAAGTAATATTATTTTATATTTTAGATTATATTTGGTTACCATGGGGATTTTGTAAAGAAAATTTTTTTTTCAATTAATACTTTTTCCTAATTAAATATTTTATGATCTATACGGGAGTCGAACCCAAACCTTCTTAATTAAGGAGACAAATGTTTACCCACTACCCCACTAAGGCTGTTTAAAAGTTCTAACTTCGCCATCGCACTTAAACTTTTACTTTACTTGATCACTTTCAATTTTTACTTCGTAGCTTCATTAGATTTACTGTAATTGGATTAAGAACTTTGTATGACAGTTTCCTAAAAATTGTGTCCAATTTTTTGGAAACTTCGAAAAATTGTTTGCCATATTATTTTACATACGGATTTTAATATTCAACCTTCTATTGTGTTATTATATAGTTTCAAAGATATGTAATATGGTTTCTATGACAACTACTTTTAGCTCTCTCTCAGCTACTTTAACATACTTTTAATTTCAACTTCGGATTGGACTAACAATTTTTTTACAGTAATTACAGTGAAGTTGTAATAACAAATTTATTTTTAGTAAAATGTATTTAAATTTTACTGTATCTAATGATAGATTCAGACTATATATATATATGTTTTAGCAAAAAACCAGTTGTTTTATCATATAAATGTTCTGTCAAAATGTCAAAGGTTTTAAAGTAGTTTGCCCGCGAATCCAGAAACATTTAAAGGATGCTACTTGAAGTAAATTTTTTATAATAATTTTATTCTGATAAGAAACTTCAAGTTATTAATTGTTAATAATTAATTTTATTAAAATTTCAATAATTCAGACATTTATTTTTGTATATAAGTTACCATTTCAAATTATAAGCATAATATACACAATTAAAAATTCCCAGTAATTTCCAAAAACCAATTTTATTATTGTGAATATAAAATTTATTGTTTTCAAGAAAACTTTAAATTTCTTAATAAATTTTTTTGACCTTGGATTAAGATGACTGAGACAAAAGAAGAATATAATGTACACGTGTTACGAGTTATTAAAAATATATATATATATATATATATATATAAAGCTTTTTTGAACAGTAGCTTAATAAAATATTTTAGAACATTTTTAATTTCCATCCATTTAAATTGGTCGTTCTTCTATTAACAGATGGAATTGTACAATTGCCGGCTTATAAGTTATGGCAATAGCTGTTCAAAATTTCAAAAGAAAAATAGAAATATTCTTTTAAGATTTTGGTAAACAATTAGAAGTTGCCAGTAATGATAGGTTTATAATAATATTGTTATGGTGATAACTGGTAAGCTTTTATAAATTTTTTTCATTAAAGTCAAATCCCAACTTCATTTCCTGTTAAAAAATTTCAATTTTAATTAAATAAAACAATAAAATATAAAAAAAATATCACAGAAACAACCGCTATTGCAGCAAAAGCGTAATGTGAAATTTCTTTTAAAGATTTTGAAACATATACCTCAGATGTTTAAGCTGTAGAGACAGACAGACATACAAACACCAACGGACATCACATCAGAAAAGACTTGTAGGTATTGACTCTTGCTCTATTGAACTAAAATCGATTATGCCTGCTCTTAAACAATTCCGACGTAACACCACAGTTGCATATCAGAACTCCAAGATTAAACTGGTTATGGAAACTCATTTGCCGTGAGGACTCCTAAAATGTTGGACATGCTTCCATCTAATGTGTTCCCCTCTGTTAATAATATCCCATGCTACAACTTGCAAAAATTCAAAACGAAAGGTTTTTTTCCAATCTGCCCCTAAATTCCCCTTTAAATTTTCCTCCCCTTTCCAACTAAAACTACATTTTATATATAAAGGAATCCGTTCCTAGCGTTTTGTTAGCGTCAAGCAACACTTTTTATAAATAAATAAGGTTGTAGCTTTAATGATTTCAAAAACAAATTTAGACAAGTATTCAAGTCACAAAGCGTTTAAAAGTACCGGATTAACAGTTTTTGGACCCTTTTACGACCGACGACAAAAAAAAATAAATCTATTGGATGACTCGTACTTATTATCGAGGACCTAATTCGAAATTTTGAGTTTCTAACTTAAAAAAATAAAAAAGGTCAATTTCGCCGAAAATTTGTTTCGTATAACGGTAAATTAAAATACTATATGAAAAATCCTAAAAATGATACCTTGTAAAATCAGCTATGCTTGGCGTTTGCACCTTGACAAGAAGGTTTTAATATACAAAACACTTTATTAAACTTTGGAGGACTGCAGCTTTGTAAAGGATAGGGCTACAGAAAACATTGTTTTCATAAAATTCATTTTGTTTGTACATTGTGGAATTTTTAAATCACACGGGCAGACTAACAGACGGACATAGTGAATATAACTGTGAAATACAGCCACATTATCTTAAAAATTTAAATTACTAAAAATACCCAAACTTTATTTACCAATACAATTGAAATTTTTTTAATCTACTTAAAATTTGTTTTGTTTTTTGGAGCACACAACTCCAAAAATTTTACTTTAAAAATTTCAACTGATTATTTTAATAGAAGTTTTTTTTTTTTGGGGAAATCTCTGGGGTTTTTTTGTTTTGTTTTTTTGAAATATTAATTACTACAAAATTTTTTTTTCTATCTTCTAATCAAGTAAAATAAATATTTATAGAATCAAAAAAAAAAAAAAATATTTTTGTGTAATCATATACACACACATGTACAATATTTATTTTTGTAATAAAAAAACTCTTGAAAAAAACACATATGTTATCAAAGTTTTTTGAAACATGATCTTCAAAATTTAACACAGAATCCAAATATTTAAAAAATTAAATAATAATGAAAATTATTTAAAAAAATAATAATTTGTTTTTAAATGACCTTTAACATTTATGATTAGGGTACAATTATACCTATTGTACTTAATATCTATTGGGGAACTTTATGATTATTAATTTTCTGATATTATTAACAAACTAATTAAGTGATCGTAATTATACTAGTACGCAGCTGTTCTGAGATTCATCTTTTAAAATGTTCCTCACACAATTTTTACAATAAAAAGTCATCATCATCATCATCATATATATCAATAGGATTATATATAGTTTATATATATATAAGAAATAATTTGAGAGTGAAAATCGCTCGAATTTTGAGTGCTTACCAACAAAAGTTATTATAAAGCGTTGCATAAATTATGAGTTTTGCTCCTTCGGAATTATATTAGGATACACTCATAGTGTGTACGCAGAATAAATATTGGCCTAATTGAAAACTTACGTTAGAGATATTTTTTGATACTTCTCCTTTTATTAATGGCTTATGTAATGGAAATGGGTCTAAAATAGTTATAGGTTAAGGCCATTTTGCCAAAAGGCACTTCGATTTTAATTTTCAACCTTCAGTGTTATTATAATTGCAAAGATACGTACCTACTATGGTTCTAGCAGTCTACTTTTAATTTCAACTTCGTACGGGAGATGGCAAGGGTAGACAGGGCAGGGGCAGGGGTAGACTCCAGTAAAATTAGAAAATTACACATCAGTTTTTGTAAAAAAAAAGATTAACATATTTTTACAGTAATTACGGTGATGCTCTAATTAAAATATCATTTTGTATCTAATGCTAGTTTAGGACTATACGTTTTGAGCCACAGTTAGAGATTTTCTTTGATACTTCTCCTTTTGATCCAGTAATGGCATGGGTCTAAAATAGTAAGGTTAAGCTCATTTTGCAAAAAGAAACTTCGTCTAATGCCCTTTCAAAAAAGACTTTCATTAAAATTAGAACTTTCCAAAAAGAACTTTAACCAAAGCAATCACATTAAAAAAAATTATTAAAAATATTTGGTTCGGGATATTTATATCGATTTTCAAATTATTGAGTTCAAAATGAGGGGGAATTCCTAAATACCAAAATCCTATCAACCATAAACACTTCTTAATTTTTTTGTAATTTGTCTCTGTTGTTAAAAGTCTTTTTAAAATTTGTCGTTTTTGCCAAATGGCATTAGACCAAATGACTTTTTGCGAATTGGATTTACACAAATTGGGATGCTCCCACCCTATAGCAATAGTTCATAATTTGATCATGAATGTTTTTTAAACTTTCTATAGCCAATATATAGACAATACCAATTGATCGTTCTTATTGCATATGCGATGAATTTGGTAGTGTACTATAAATACTATTATGTACTTTATTTCTTTAAAACTGGTATATTACAATATTTAGTATAGATATAGAGGTATATTAATTTTACAATAATATTCAATCAACTGTGTACACGGATGAATATTAATTTTGTAATAGAAATTTGTACGTGAATTAATGTGAACATTATACAAAAAAAAAAATTTTTTCTTTCAATGTTTAATTAGAATTCGGTTTAACCCTTTGTAATAATTTTAAAATATCTTAAAAAAAATTTAACAAAAGCAGATGTAAGTATTTACTTATTTACTTTATAATTGTTCCAATAATTGTTCTATTTTTTTAAAAAAAAAAAGTTAATTTTACAAATTTTTTAACAACCAGTGTGGTTGAGGTGAATTGTAATTCTCCCCTATGTTAATAAGATAATAAAATTACTTTTTCAGTAACTTTCTTCAAAAAAACAACTTACGATCTAATCAAGGATCGGACCACCAAACCCAAGTTAAAATTCAAGATGCTTAAGCACTACGTTAATTACTTATATACTTAAGCATTACGTTAAGCCCTATTAGCCAGTATGGTCTTTAGTTTCAAACTTTTTCTTAGTTTCAAAGTTGCATACTTTTAGGTTCCTTTATTAATTTTTGGACAGACAGTTTCTTTTAAAAACTTCGAATTTATTAAAAAAACTGAATATCTACATAATCTTTATATGATTCAGCTCAAATTTCCTGAGATAAGAGAAATGAAAAAAAAAATTGAAACATGTGCTGGAAGTCATACATTTGATAATTTATAATATTAATGTTTATTTAAATTATTAAAAATTACAAATTTTTATTTAAGTGATAAACTTTGTAATTAAAAAAAAACGGGAAATTTTTTAAAGTACTTCGAAAGTACTTTGTAAAAAAAAATTAAGAATCATAATGATTAAAAATTTCTGCTGCGTAAATTGGAAAACTTTATAATAAAATTAGAATCCTATAGTAAACTACTTCTTAAAGCCTAATAAAATAAACTCTATTCTTCTATGTATTTTGTATTTTTAATACTATTGTGAATATTCTTACGTCATCATTTTTTTAATAATTATAGATCATAAATTATATTATCATATTCCTACAACACATGGACATTTAAAAAAAGGGTAAGTTTCTAGCTAGCATCAGAATAACGGTTTTTTCATAAAAAAAAAAGATATTTTTATAGTTCTTGTTTATTTTCGTATCTATATATTTATATAAATTTTCTTTAATTATTAATTTCTTCCTATATATTTCTTTTAACCTTGAATTTTCACTTTTTGACCATCCACTATACTACATACACTCCCATTAATTACATAAAAAAAATAAAAACAATAAAATTAGAACAAAATTTTTAAAGGAAAAAAAAAGAATTTAAAACAACACCCAGAGATTCGTAAAAATAAAACTGAATAACTAATGAAAATTTCAAGGGTTTTTAAAAAAGCACTTTTTCAAAAATTAAAAATACGTATCTGTTCCATAATACGTTTGTGTTAAAGAATATATTTAAATATAAAATAAGTATTTCATGAATTTCTTAAAAATAAAAACATGAACAGCGGAATCTAATTACAGGTGTTTAAAGTTTCTCAATCCTTACCTCCTGAACACAATGAGCGCAGCCGAAAACGTTGAAATTCTTCTTCAAAACTTAAACATATGAAAAACAACACAATTAAAGTATAAAACACACAATGAAAGTATCAACAAAGTTTCGACGCAACCTTGGCACAAAAGTCAATCAACTTTTAGCTTTCGCGCTTCTTTGACAGTTAATTGTTTATATATTGAGAGCCATTTTCAATTCAATGATTAAAATTATTAATTATGTTTATTTACTTAATTTGTTTACATTAAATGTTTCTTTGTCGCTTTGCATTGAGCTTGAAAAATTTGAAAGCTACGTTTTTTGACATTTTGCAACTTCGATGCTGCATCATTCCTGCGATCATTGTGAGCAAGACATTAGAGATCAAGGTTACTGATGGAAATTTTTCATTCTTAAAATGGAGAATGACATAAAAAAATTTTTTGGAATAACTTAGAACTTCAAGTTTTACTATAAAGATTATATTGAAAAAGCTTCTAAAAGCGTTGTTATTTGACATTTCGAAATTCATGATATACCTTATAGAACACGTTTTATAACAACTTTGTCTTTGGGCTTTTCCGAACTTTGGGAATTGATGAAACTCCGTAACAAGTGCTGCTACAGTTTCCAAAGTAGTTCCACTAAATAAATTTTCTATCCATAGTTTAAATTTCATTTCTTTATTTCAAACGTTGTAGAACTTTTGTATAGACAGGCAGACGCGTAATGCACTAAAACTTAAAAACACGTTTTATTTAAATTATTTAAAATTAGATATATTAAAGAAGGATTTAACTTCCTCGTTAAATTTAGAGTTGATGTAATATTTTTTTATCTTTAGATATTATATCTAAAAATTTTGAATGAAAATTCAAAGAATTTCAAGTTTTTCTTTTATACATGACACCTTAACTTTCTTTTATATTTTTTTTAGTTTTTCTTTTATTAGCACCTTCACTTATAATAGGTTTTCAAATTTTGCATATTGAAAATTCAATTATAAAAATTAACTATACGTTATATGGATCTTAATTGGCATTTCTGGCATTAATGAGCTTTAAGCAGAAGTACCCTTATATTTTTTGAAAATATAGACTTAATTATAATTTTATGACTATCGTGGGATTGCAAGAATTAATTAACAGACATTTTTTTATGTAAATTTATTGTGCACTGTTTATTTTCCTAATATCAGGCGTCATATTTTAAATAGTTTATTCTAAAAAATATAATAGTACTATTTATTTACGCGTGCACCTACCAATTGTTGTATTAACTAATTATAAATACTATAAAAATATTTATTATTATAAAAATCACCTATACCCAAATTTTCTTTAATTATCATTATATTATTGTTATTTTTAACCTTTAAAGCATAAAGAAGAACCTAAAGCTCAACACACCTTCTTTTATTAAAACAAAATGCGAAATTAATGCGAAAATCCAAAAAAAAATTTTAAAATTAGTCTATTAGTTTAAGTGCTGTCTGTCTGTGTGGGTTTCAGTATTTACAACTTTTATAATAATGCAATGATGAAATTTTAACTACGCGTTAACTTTACGTTTTAGCTTAACGCGTAAGTATCGAAAAAAATTTACATTTGTGGAACAAGTTTTCTCTGTAGCTTCATGTATTACGAAACTACAATCGGCAAAAAATTGGGAGAAATCCTTAGAAGTTACTATTAGTCTTCTAATAATATATAATTATGTGTCGCCGATCACTTAGGAACTGTAAGGAGGCCAAAACTCTTTTTAAACACCTGCAACTTGAATACCTGTCCAAATATCAATAAGTATCTATAGTAGAATATACAATAATTCAAATCCAAAATTTTATTTTAATAAGTTTTACTTAACTTCAAAAGGGCTTCCATAAAATGCAAGGTAAATTCTCTTGATTTTTTACAATTTGCACTTATACAATATAATTTTTATAAAATCCAACACTTTTACAGAACATTTTTAAAATGTACCTTTTTATTAACCCTAGATATGTTTCATTATTAGTTTATTAATAGTTCTATATATTAAATGTTCAAGGGTACTAAATTAATTAACTAATTCGTAAAATAATAATGAAGAATGAATAAAAAATATTTATTACATATTTGTTTTATAAATTCTAATAATTTTTTAAATTCTACACGTGACAACAGTTTGAAATTAGATTAGTTAATTTACACTTAAGTTTAAAAATTAGGTTTAATTATAATATATATTTATGATTAATAATTATGAGTTCAATTTAAAAATTTTTAATATTCCTTTATATTTTTTAAGGCGAGTATACAGCATTCACCAAGTCTATTTAGACTAGGCTCCAATTTGTTTAATCGTTATATATATTAAGCCGTTGATTACTCAGCTGTAGCTATTGTATAAGATTATGAATACACAAATGTTTCTTTTGGGCGCCATCTATTATCTTACACAAGAGTGATTTACATATTTATATTAATTCTTATCTTATATTATGATATTAACTATTACGATAAAATTATACAATTTCACGATATTTTTTTTATCAAATATGATCTGATCGGAGTTTGTACCCAAGACTTTCCATATGAAAAACGGCGTTTTCACCACTACGCCATTAGTAAGATTATCTAGATAATAGTTATGCAAATTTTTATTGCTCTTAATAATTATTTAAGAGTTCTTTGATGGTGTAGTGTGAAAACATTACCGAGAATGTATTTGAGTTGGATTCCTGTAATTTAATTAAACAAATTTAAATTAAGAATTATCATATTCGCCTTATTTCGGATTTGAATGCGCCAAAGAGCATAGCGTTTTCTAAAAAATTTCTAATTGAAAATTGTAAACGAGGTTAAAAATAAGAAATTTATAAATGAAAGGATTAATAAATGGTGTGATGACAGAATGATATCCAGAGAAACTTATATACTAAATGAGATTTGACGTATGATTCAAATATTAGGTCTTTCTTTTTTCCGAATGTTCACACATTTGTTTATGGGAGACTCTGAATTAGGAGAGATTATAAAACTAATTGAAATTAAAATTATTAAATATACTATTATATTATATATATAAGTAACAGTACATTCATTTATAAATTAAAATCAATCAGTTTAAGCCTTTATCAGAAATAAAATAAAATTTGAAGAACTTAAGTCTACAATTCGCAATTATGGCCCTACATGAAAATCGTGTGTATTACTTTTTAACTAAAAATAAAGACTATATTTATTTATAATTTATTAATAAGATTTTATAACTAATTAATTTATTAATTAAAATAATCGGGTATATGCAATAAAGCCAAAAGAAATAAAGCCAATTTACTTTATATCATTATCGTAATTGAAATTAAGCCAAAAAAAAACTAATTTTTAAATTTTGGTATTATTTCAATATGAAAAATTGAAATAAAGCCAATTTGATTTTATTTCAATTTCTAATTTTTTTTTTAATGTACAAAACAAACAATTGAATTGTCTATGATTTTAATTGTGTGAGCAGAGTTGTACTCTTTTTCCAGAATATTTATATATATGTGTACGTGAGATTCCGAATTAGGATGGATTTAAGAGTTGGATTCAAAATCAGGTTTGCCGATTTCTCTGAACTTTCATATACATATATGTATATTTGTAATTCGGAATTCGGAGAGATTTTAGAGTTAGATTCAAAATCAGGGTATTCCCTTTTTCCTAAATATTTATTTACTACAAAATTCCTCATGATTCAGATACTGATATTCACATAATTATAATCTGGATTTTTATATATGTATAAATATTTTGGAAAAAGCGGCAATACTAATTTTGATTTATCCAATGGTTAAAATGTTTTTGGCTTTATTTCTTTATAATTTTGACTTTTTTTCTTTTTCAAAAATTTTTAAAAATGAAATAAAGCCGAAAATTAAGAAATTATGATTTTGGTTTAATTTCAAATGTGGTACTGAAATAAAGCCATAAAAGTGCAGTTTGGTTTTATTTCATTTGGCCTTATTGCATGTACCCAAATAATCTAATACCACACATATAAATAAAAAATCTTTAAGAAAACTTTTTCTCAAAAAAATTAATTTGATAAAATTAAACTTAAATAAACTAATAAATATAAAATTTTAATTTTTAACCTTCATATTTTTAAAATAGGTTTACATTTCTCTTTTTTTCACAAAATTTGAAGAAAACTTCATTACAAAGCTTTAACGTTGTTATGTCGTTATATTTAAAAAAAAGCTTTTGTTATATCAAAATCAACTTTTAATTTAAAATATCTACTGAAAGCTTTCTAGTATATTTAAAAAATAAATTTTATTTTTTTAATTATAATAAAGCTCATTTATGTTCTACAGGTTTGTGTCTTAGTTATATCAGAAAAAAATATATTTTTCAAAATATACATAACTTTATTTCAAAATAACTTGACTCCTAAACTTTTGGATCCAAAGTTTTCAGTTATTTGTAAAAAATGTTAAACACAAAAAAAAAATAACAAAAAATAAGCTTTTATTTTATTTCCATAAAAATTTGGTCTTTGGAACCATACCAAATGTCATATCAAAAAGATGTATATATGTATTTATATACTTATCTATGTATAAAAAATGACAAAAAAATAACAAAAGGTTTTTTGATTTTTAGAATAGTGGAGTGGAATGGTTCTAATATATGTATAATAATGTAAGTATATAAGTATATAAAATTAAACTTATATATTTTGTTGATCACAAGCATTTTTATGTATATTTCGTTAAGCTTTTTTTTTTTTATAAAAAAAAATTTTAATACATAGGTATAAAAAAAAAAACATATACATATGTATATGTATATACAAACACATGCTGTTCTTTGAAAAAAAAAAAAAAAATCTAGCGCGCATTTCTGAAATTTTATTAATTTATTTTTTTTTTTTCCAAATATATTATTTATACCTTATATGCTTTTTTTCAGCTTTTTATTAAAGTATTTACATATATATAAAATATTTTTGGTATATAATTAAATACATAATACTTATATTTTGAATATATATAGGTACTATTATAAAAATTTGTATGTATATAATTTTTCCAACAACATTTAGTACAGCCACCACCCAAGATATCGATTGACCTAATTTTTTAAGTTATTTTTTTTTTATATTTTTTTACCATTGTAATTTTATGTTATTGTTGTTGTTGTTGTTTTTTTGGTGCTTTTTAACTTATTGTATATACTCTGCTGTATTAGAATTATAAAATAATTTATATACATATATGCCTAAATATCCATATATGCCTAAATATCCATATATACATACATATAAAAAAATTGTATTAGATATAAGATTTGGAATAAAAAAATTAGTAGGTATCCAAAAAATTTTTTTAATAAACAATTTTTCAAGAAACAAAATATAAGTATAGAATTTTTCTTGGGATTTTTTAATGCGCGATTTTATTACATTCTATATGTAACATTTATATGCAATATATGTATATAAGCTCTTTATATACAAAAATTTTGTTTAAGAACATTAATACTGCCTACTGCTTAGTGCTAATAGTGCCTAGTGCCTTTTCGAGTATAAAATTAAAATACTAAAAAAATGGATGGATAAAACTTAATATGAAATCTTATCGATATATATTAACTATTAAATATTTTTATATATAATATGTTCATATATATACGCATATAATTGTACTAAAACTCATTTACATAATATTATGTATTATTTATATAAGTAAAATATAATCTTTTATAATAAGTAGTAATAATAATATATTTTTATTAATATACAATAAATTTTTATTCAAACTACATTCCTATATGTATTACAAATGTATATATATATATATATATATAATATAAATACCCATAGATTTTTTTTATAACTAAATGATTAATATGTACATATGTAGGTATGCATAAGTATATTTGCTTGAAGGCATTTATAAATGCATACAATCAATTTTTTTTTACGTCCTTTATAATTGAATATCCTTACGGAAAAGAAATATTTTTTTTTTCTTTATTTATTTTAAAATCAACTATGTATTACATTCATATATATATATATATATATATATATATATCAATAATAAGTATATAAATATATTTATATAATAAATAAAATTGGGTCAGTAATATGCAGATATTAAGAAATACTGCAAGAAAATTATAGATATATACCTATAAAGAAAAAAAAATTATTAATAATGAAATATATTATTTTATATATTAATATTTATTTATATATAATATATAGCTATATATAGCTATATATTCATATAAAAATAAAATTTTATATAAGAAAAAAAAATTGATTAAATATTTGTAATATAAAAATCTTAAAAAAATTATAAAAGATTTATACAAACAATTTGTATAAATTATAACGGTACTTATGCAATATATATATATATATATATATATATATATGTAGGAACATGTGCAAGATAAAACAAATGAACATGTGATAACAAATTATTATACACTTAAGATCTATATTTCATTGTAAAGAAATTAATAGGTTAAGACTTGGGAATATCGCAATTTTTGGGAATTTTCAAAACTTTTAGGGCTTACCTCAAACCAACTTACGTGAAAGCTAGAGGTTTTAATAAACACGGATGTCCCAGAATTGTGTTCTATAGATTTGATAATTTGGTCAAGGATGGAAAATTTCAATGAATGAGGAACATAGGTAGACTGAAAAATGGCTGAAAAAGGACTATACTGGACTATACAGAAACCGAAAAGTGAAAAAAGAAGTCGTATTCTCAAGTTTTGGATGTTACACTAAACAGAAACAGAAAAAGAAAGGCTCAATAGATCCCCAATACTGTCTTTGGGAGTATGTAAGATAAAAACTTTATTCATTTCTCGAAAAAAAATGGAAGTTTAAAGATTATTCGAATAAATAAATTTTAATTATAGATTTCCTTGATTCTGCAAATTAGGTTGTTGGTATGCTGTGGATTTCAACTTGTACAGGGCTGTATCTCCATTTTCCAGCGTCAATTTGTTACACATTGAGTTTAAAATGAATTTCATTTGTGAAAATATTAACTTACAAGTATATAACACCAATATCAAAAACCAATAACAGAATCAATCCAACTTATTTTATGAACAAAAATCTTGACGGAAGTGAAGCCGAACAATTTGCTAGTAAATTGGGTTATATCCATTTATTATTTTCAAGAGTTTATCTTGATTCTTTGAATTTTTCTTGTCACATACTTATAGCCTATCTACAATGATGCTCTCGTTGCGCTCTCATTATGTAGTCAACAAAGGAGTGTCTACAATGAAAAGCACATGACAGCGTTTTTTGACATTGTTTGGTTTACAAATTTCATGAATTAAAAAATATTCAATAGTTTGAAGTTTATTGTATAGCTATTTTGAATAATGGTTTTATATTATTTAACACTAGAAAGAAAGAAAATTAATAATTTAACTTATATTTTTATTCTGATAAAAAATATATAAAATAAAATATTTTTCAAAGTTCAATTATTTGACATTTGAATACGTAGAGAAGCGAAAAAGTTAAACAACTTTTTTAATGGCTGCGTCAGAACTACGTCTATTAACTTATTTTGACAGATAGCTACGTGTAGAGAACGAAATGTGAGCGTTCATTCTAGATAGGCTATTGCTTTTAAAATCCATTAATTTAAGTGAAGTATCTCTTAATTTTTATGTATTCCTTCATAAACTCGGATATTAATTCAGTTCTTATTAATATTAGGAAGCTAGGAATTCCCAAACTTATTTTTTTTTTGCAATTTAATTCCTATACCTACCAACTCAGTTGTTAGAAATTTAAACAAATCTTTTTAATTGAGATTAAAAAAATCTTATACAATTAAATTAAACAAATTACTTATTTCTTAATCAATCATCGCATTTTATAATTCAATAGAAATAAATATTATATAGAAATTCAATTTATGATAATTTTATTTATAAATCTGAAATAGAATTAATATCAAATTAATTAAATATTAATTAATTAAAAAAAAAACATATACTTAGGTATACACATGTATTAATCAATAAATAAATATGTATATGGGTATACCTATATTTGAATTGATTAAGTAATAATTCATTTAATAATAATATTAATTAATTAAATTAATTATATATTTAATATTATTTTCAATTTATTTTGAATTTTTTGAAGTGTACATATTTATATTATTCTATACATGTATGTACATATGTATAATCTATAAATATAATTATTTTAAATATAGTATTTTTTAATTTAAATTTTTGTAAATATATATATATATAAATAATATATATCTAATTATAATAAAATATTATTTTTGAATAAAAATATGATTAGAAAATTCTATTGCAAAACTATAAGTTTTTTTCTAAGTTTATTATTTCTATGTTTATTTTGTTAATTTTTTAATATTGTGTTTGTATGTGTGTATGTGTGTATATTTCTTTACTTGCCTTTCAATATTTTGTTTTTCTTATTCATTTTCATTTTATTAAAACACATACATACATATAAATATATATATATATAAATAAATATATTTTTTATTTATTTAAATATAGTGTAGTTTGTAATTAAATGTATATATATATAACAGAAAAATTATGTATGTATGAATATCTATAGAATAATGACAAAATGACATAATGCATTAGTTTTTCTTATATTTTATTGTTATTGTTGTTGTTTTCTTTTTCTTTATTTTCTCTTTCAGATTCTCAGAATGAGGTCATTTTATCTTTTCAATCAAAATTTATATACATATATATTATGTACAATATTAACTTAAAATAGTATATGTATATACGCTTAAATAATTGTGTACCTTTTTTATGAAAATATATAGTTACTATGTATATTATAATGTACATATATATATTTCACTATATGTAGGTCTAAAAAATGTTTATAGTTAAAGTAAGCATTAAACAATTATTTCTACTTGTATATAACAGTAATGATAAAGCAAATTTGATTTTATTTTATCTTGCATTATATAATATAAATGTGTGTGTATATATATATAGATAAGTATATGTACATAACAATTATATATTTTATTTAATTTTTAAACATTGAAATATTTAACACAAAACTATAAATTTTCATATATGCGCCTAGTAATGTACAAATATATATACATATATACATATATAAGCTTTTAACTTCAGTTTTATTATACAAATATGTATATGGATATGTAAATTATATACCTACATAATGTGTACATTGTATTTGGTACATTCTTAAGATAACTAATAATTTATAAGCACGAATATAATAATATTGTTACTGTAATAGTTAGAAAAATTTTTAACCATTAGAGGGGGTGGGTCAGAGGTGCGATAAAGTTTGAATACTAGTTACTAGAGAATCGGGGTTATACAGCTAAACTAAACGCAATGACTACTTACTCATGTTCTATATTCTAAAACTCAATGTCTGCTCAAGACTCAATATACTTGCTAATTATGGAATTGTAAGTCCAAGGTTTCTAAACTGATCTCGGGTGCGATTACTTCATAATGAATTCGGAAACAAATCCTCCTAATGGGGCAGTGCCCAATTTTATCGTAAAATGTCTTATATTCATATCGATCTTGTTTCTATGCCATATAATAATTTTATATTCCAGTTATAATATCCAAAAAGGATTATTAAATTTTATGCTTGCATATCTGTGAGTTATAATTTTAAATAAAAATATTTGTTTGATAGAATTAATTATTATAATAATTGTTCTATAAATTTGAATCAAAAAACGAATGGCATTTGAAACAAATTGAAAAGAAGATATAAGATTAGTTTTTTTATGGGATTTCTACATTGACTCATCAATTTCTATAATTGCCTCAATGATTGGTCAAAACTCTAGCCACTCAGTGTCTTCCATGGCAAAGTATGGGATAGAACTAGTTATTATAATTGTTTCATAATTTTAAATATAATAAGGAATGGGATCTGAAACAGCCTATGGGATAGAACTAATTATTATAATTGTACCATAAATTTGAATCGAATAACGAATGGATGGAATTTCAATAGTGGTCCCTTAAATGGACTGATTGAAGCTATATAATCGTTAATTTGAATCCAGGTCAAGCTTAAATGAATTTCTTTACTTTAATATTCATATTACTGGACGGAAATCATATTGTATTGTGTCAACACCCCCTGAGGCCGTAACAGCACATTTAATTATTTTGTTTTAATTAGACCTTCAGACTCCAGAAGTCTGAGGATTTTATCTTAAGAATCTGCACATTAAAATATCCAAGAATTTTTTTAGTACATTTACAGTAACATAATTATATCCAAGCAAATATATATTGTTAATAATTCATTCTATAGTAAAAAAAAAATAAATTTAAAAATCTACACACTAATAGAAGTTTACACAATTGCTGCTGTTGCCGCCAGAGTGACGATAACTTGTGTACACTTTTCATGATTGTGCTATTTTTCATTTTTTTGTTGGTTATTTGTGTAAAAATGAAAAACTTTTTTTATTTGTTTTATTTTTTATATTTTTTTTTATTGAAATACAAACAATCTTTTGCTTAAAATTGCCATTCGGCCTATTATTATATTTTTATTAATATAACAAAGTAAAAAAAAAAAATAATAAGGACGATTGGCTAAAGGAAATAGGACTTGGAAAATCTAAAAGAAAAATCAAATGAAAAATAAAAACAAAAAAAAAAGATTTGACGCCCAAAATGAATTAACCAAAGGATTGATTATGATTATTATAGGCCACATAATGTCTACAGTCTGTTAATAGATTTATTTTAATTCAGAGAGTTTAAATCCTGTCACTCTGATAACAAAATATATGATTATATATGTATATCTTTTTGAAATTAACCTATATTGAAATTTTGTCGAATTTCTTAAAAAATTAAGGAACATTTTAATTCAACTGTGCAACAAACACCCTGTCTTTACTGTAGATATGGAAAAATTTTTATTTCGCCTAATAATATGCAATTTAATTTTGTTGTACAAAATTGAATACTATATTGAAAGAAAATTCTCTTAAGTGACTGACTACCTGAGTCAGCATGAAGCAGAGCATTAGATTTTTCAGAGGCTTGTCCTTCCATACTCTACTCTGAACAAAACACTCCCTAAATGGCCGAATTCTTAAACAATTAGTCAATTAAATGCCAGGGGTGTATCCCTTAATTCTGATTAAAATTATTTTCAAGCAAATATTATAAATGTAATTAAAAACTTAATTCCCTATTTCCAAGTTTTTAACTTTTAGTGTACAATATGTGATATATAAATTTGAATTAAAAAACAGGGTGTATCAAAAAAATTCAACTAAAAATTTTATTGTGATTATTTCATCACATTTATGGAATAATTTTGATATATTTGGTGAAATGCATCTAATGTTGAACCTTAGCTCACAACTCCCCCTTTTGAAAAATAAAATAGGCTCTTGATCTGACAGTTTTATTTAGGAGAGTAAAATTTTAGTTAAAGTCAATTTTATCAACTCGATCAAATTGTCTTAAATAAAATGGAAATAATTTTCCATGATCCAAGAACCTATTTATAAATCAAATATATATTTCTTTCAGAATTTTTTTTAAAATTGATTTGTATTTATTGTTTTTTGTAGTGTTTCTCGTTTTTTTGTCCCCCTTATATAAATAAATTTTATCGAATTTTTAATAGATTAGCAAAATATAATAACTTATAAAAAAAAAAGGCGGTTGGTTGGTTTGGTTGACACAATAAGGTGGTTGTTTGATAATCATAATTGAACATTTATATGCAATATTGATAAAGTAAATATACATTATTTAAATTTAAATAAAATAAAAAAAAATAAAAATTAAAAAATAATTTTCCTAGAAATAAAAAAAAACAATAAATAAATAAATAAAATTTATTTTAAATAATAAAGAAAGTTATTATAAAACGATTTACTTAAAAGTTTATTTTGTCATATGCATTTTCTGAATTAACATATATATAGTAAAATATTGATTCATGTTTATTTATTTAATATTTTATTTTATATATTAAATATTCAATTGGAGGTTTTGATAAAAAATACAACTTGATAAGAATATTATGTAAATAATAAAGATAAATAGTCGGATTATTTATAGTATAGATAAATGGGTATAAGAATAGTTGAATTACATTTTTAATAAACTTGCAAAATTGATTATAATATTGATGTCCCTCGATATCTGAAGGCAAAAAGTTCCATTATATAGAGACATCAAGGAAATGTTTTTGTTAAATATTTGCCAGATTAAAATTTTTAGATGTTTTTGATTTTGATCCCCTTTTGCAAAATTTCAGTCGTGAAGGTGCGTAAATTGATTTGGCAATATTTATAAGAGCTATACATTCATCCTAGACTAGGTAAATTTTCCAGAATTTATTGACACCAAGTTATGTGCTTAAAAGCGAGGAAGTATTCTAACCTCTTTGGCAAGACAAACCAAAGTTTGAGCCCATAACCTTAAAATATATCTTTGGCCGAAGACACATAGCTTTAAGTAATTTATGAACTATATGCTGATATATAAAAATAGATTATATCGCAGATACTAGATTCTGCTGCGAAAACTGTTGTGTACTGTTCCATTTCCAATTTCCTAGGTTTTCTTCACAAAATTCTGAAATAAAAATAAAAAATATAAATAAATTTAAAAAATTATTAAACATTCAAACCATATCGGTCGTTTTGCGTCACCCTGTATATTTCTACATGTTATAGATTTTTTATATTTTTCATAACTTTTCGTAATTGTTGATCGCTGTTCTGTTGTGTACGGTTCCATTTCTAATTCCCCAAGTTTTCTTCACAAAATTCTGAAATAAAAATAAAAAATATTAATAAATTTAAAAAATTTTTAAACATTCAAACCATATCGGACGTTTTGCGCCACCCTGTAAAAATTAGATATTTTAGTAAATTAGAGAAATTTCGTATTGGTTTTGCATTAAAAATTCAAATTGAAGGGAAGCAGAGCAGGTGATTTTCAAATAGCGGTACCACTCAATTACTAGAATCGTTACTGGAAAAAATACTAAATAAAAATCAATTACGAGTACTGGTACTATAAATAATGTAAGTACCAGTAAAAATACCAATATCTACTGGTAGTCACCAGTAATTTTCCAGTATTAGTAAATATTTTATATATATATTTATCTTAATTATCAGATTTAACTGTACCTAAATAATACTGGTAAATAATAAGTTGTAACTGGTTGATACTGGAAAAATATTGCAGAGTACCATTAATTTTTACTGTTAAATTTTTCAATACCGGTAATAGTATTTCCATTTTACTGAATACTTTTCAAAAATCGACTGCTCCAAATTTGCTTAATTAAGCACCAAAAAAAACACGTAAGTCACCAGCTCTAACAACAGCTAAATCAAAATAAAACCAAATTATATCTAATTACTTGATAAAGATTATGATTTACAATAGACTTATTATATCTGCCTGAACTTAACCTTTTTTTAAATATGAAATGATTGAAATATATAAAAATCTTCAATTTGATAAGAAATTTTCTTTGAGTCATCAATTTATCTTATGGCGGCCATAGTACCCATCCAACTGTCCAATTTGCCATTACGTTAAAAAATTAAAAGTTGAATAATAAATTGAAAATTTTGTAATAGTTAAATTACTTTTATCTGAAATCACATAAAAATTGAATTACATAAATAAAAATTAAATCAAATTCCAACATAATTGATTAATGATTAAAATTTAAAAATTTTATATTTTTTAAAAATAATTTAAGAAGAAGTGGAAATATTTCCCGCCAAAATACATAATTCTGTAGATAAGTTTGATAGGCATAATAATATTCAAATAAAATTCATACGCCTTAAATATTTTGTTAATCACTCTTATCTAAAAAAAAAAGTTTTCAAAAAAACCAAAAAATATGTTGGCATACTGCCATTATATTAAAATATTTTCAACATCTAAATTACATTTATATTAATTTTGCATAAAAAAATTCCCGCCATTTTTACACAAAAAAAAAAAAACAGAACTTTTGAATTTCAGAATAAATTTTATGTATAAAAAAAATTATATCATAAAGGAATTAAAAGTTTTTTAAACTTTCTAAATAAAAATAAATATAAATAATTCCAAAAATAAATAATAAATTTTTTTAACATAAAAAAAAAAAAAATTGAGCGACAGAAACAGCAAAAAAAATAATTGGATCAATGGAATAAATAATGTGTCAAAGTTTTAAATTAAAATGTAATCCATAATAATTCTGTGAATATTTTAATTTTTTTATTGAATAAAAAAAAAAAAAATTTTTTTAAAAAACTTTCCGAGTTCAGTGAAATTGTAGACACTTCCTAAATAAAAAGTTATCACCTTACATATAAAGTGTTTGAGCTTACTAATGATATTCATAAATTGATTGAATACTTTTTGATGCTCTTTTGCTAGTGAAATGGACGGATATTCCGTTATAAAATAAATATTATAACTTTTTGCACGTTTTGTCTTTGGCGCATCGAAGTTAAATATACTTGGGATCATCGAAGTACAAACGTGACTGAAGGTTGCCATGGTATTACATTAAAGTTCAAACAATCTAATGATTAAAGAGGATACGATCTATTGTAGCTACTTAGAAAGACATATCCAGAAAAATAGCTGATGTGTATGCCGAACACTGACCAATTGTTGAACACAGGTGTTTGTTGGGCATGGCCTGACTATCGGTATTCCAATAAATCCATCATGCTACAATTGCCATTTACAGAACTAAAAAAACTCCGTAATACATTTTACCAGTATATTCCAATTAGGACCGAAGCAGAAGCTATAGGCTGCCATGAACTCAATAATTGAAACGATCTGGATGTGAAACAATCAGCAGAAATGGTTTAAGTTTCTGAACGCAAATAAATGAATCTAAAAGTAAGCAAAATAGCCTCAATATAAACCGTGTAGTTATTAAATTTTTACCAAAATAATGTTTACACACTTTAAATTATTTATGATCATTGTTATGATCGTCGGGATTAGACACTGAAACCCACCGATCAATCCATAATTTAAGTTCATAACAATTTTTTAAAGACAAAGTTTCTGCCTTTAACCCTAAAGTGAGTGATTTTTAGTTTCTTTACCACAAAAATACTGCACTGTTGAAATCAAAGGTCCGGTTTAACACTAGTTATAGGAACTTATTAATTGTAAGAACCACAAAGTAATCTAATGTTTTCCCTTTTTTGGGAATAGTCTATCATACAATTTAAAATTTCTGTTCTAATTCTTTTACAACCATCTTACCTTCCAACTCTTCGCTTCAATCCCTTAATCCACTCCTTTATCCAAAAATATGCAATAAATTTGTATAAGAGAATCCTTTGTAAGGGTTTGGTACCAAAACACCAAAGATGTTGTTGTTGTTGTTTAGACGGGGGGGGAAAGAAAGTCTCCCTTACACCTAGGCCTTGCGGCCCGTTGTGCACCCCTTATTAAGTACTTTCTATTTATTTATAACTACTATATTATTTATTTTGTTTATATTGTATATTTGTATATTTTATATTATATTTGGTCATCATGGGGATTCGTAAAGAAAAATTATTTTATAATAATTTTTTTTTAATTAAATATTGTATGACCTGACCGGGAATCGAACCCGGACCCCCTCGGTTAATAAGCCAAATGCTTACCCACTGCACCACCGAGGCCCAAACACCAAAGATACTTTTATAAAAAAAATGACTATTAAAGTCTGTTCACATTGCAGCACAAGATACGAAAGGTTGAAAAGCAAAAGGTGCTGGTATATCTGTGCGCAGCAATTCCATGCAGTCTCGCATAATCTAAGGTTCCGTCGTGGCAAAGTATATTGGCGAAAAATATAGCTGAAAAACGAACTTGCGTTTATACTCGTGGTTTTTTACATACATACAATTTCAATCTAATTTAATATCATATTTTATATTTTTTGAATTATTCATATTTTAAAATGCCTAATGAAATTCAAGAAAAAATTATGCATACATAAATTTTTGTATATATATATATATAAATTATTACATACTTTTTATATATATATGTATACTATTATATAGTTAAAATTTTGAAATAAAAAAAAAACTTAAATTTTAATATTTTGTAGTAAATTTATTTATAAATTTTTTTAAATTAAACTAAACCTTAAGTGGGCAGAGTGGTGTTACGAGACCCATTTCATTTTTTAATTATAATTATTTTTTTTTTTAATAAAAACAAAAACGTAAAAGTGGTTTATTAAATTCTCAGAAATTTTTAATTATATTATTTCAAAAAAAAAAAAAAATTGTCTTCCATTGAATTCCTGATCTAAAAACGGGAGGTGGAAGGAAATATTGAAGCAAGTAAAAATATTTTTAGGGAAAATTAATAGAATTCTAGCAAATTTTACTTTAATTAACCGCAATTAATCTAATGGAAACAGTCCTCTTTATTATATAAAATATATAACTCCCTCAACCCGCCTTAACTAAATTAAATAATTCTGAAAAAATTTGTTTCAAGAACTGAAAGTCTAAATTATCTGGGGAGCATCAAATACATTTTTAAGTTGCTTGAGTCTTTTCTCTTTACTTTTCAATATTAATATAGGTCTTAATTGTTTCGTCCTATGGTTCTTTTTAATTCCGAGAAAACTTATATACCTTAAAAAACTATTATGTATATATAACAGTATATGACTAAATAAAAACATTGAATTTCAATTAAAAAAGTATATTAAAATAAATTCAATATAAAATGTATACTTACATAATATTACAGTGTATATAGGTTATGTATGTATATAATGTACATATGTAAATTTGTAATGTAGGACACTGTTGCAATTGAATAAATATTAATGGTTTAAAATATATTGATTAAATTATCTTTCCTTTGATATTTATATAATATTATATAACCATCTTTTATATATACATGTTATGTTGGTATATTTATTAAAAACAGTTATAATATTTAATTGTTTTTTTTTTGCTAAATAAATTCATTTAAATTTTCATTAATTTTTTGTATAAAGATATTTATTTTTAATTTTTTACAGGTTGCTTTACACTTTTAAAAAAGTTAAAATATTTCAATAAACTAAAGAAATTTAAGAATTTAATATACATGTAATTAAAGGCATTTATCTTTTATAAAAAATTGCACCCCATTTTGCTTTTAATCTAAGAAGAACTTTCATAGCTATTAAAATATCCCTATCACCAATTTTCAAGATAATCTGTATACAATGAGAAATATGAATGAAATTATAAATTCATTTGGAGGTACGGAGGAATTTATTTTTTACTTCTTAATCTGTTTTAAAAACGTCGTATTAAGGGGAAAAAAATATAAAAGATTGTTTATGAGGAAAAAAATCATCCTAAAAATATGCAAAAATTATAAATTCAAAAATAACGATTTCAAAAGACTTCATTATGAAATTATTTAAAAACAGTAAACTAAAATAACGTACTAACGCTGTAGGGGACAAAAATAGAGTTAATATTAGATTTTATAAGGGGTTTTCTACCAAGATTATTCCGATTTAAGAAAATTATAATATTAGATTACTCTGGTTAAAAAAAAACTTGTTAGTTATTGACTTCCCAATTCAAAATTTTTGTAAAGGTGCAGCATTCAAACTTGCTCTCTCTTGGTTAATGAGGCATCTACCTAACTACTAGCCCACAAAGAATTCTAATAATAAAGTTTTATCATAATCAATTTTGAATATTTATATCCTTTCTTAAAATTGCATATTTTTAGGCAAATTTGATAAAATCATTATATAAACAGGAAATACCGTTATTTATCTATTAACCATCTATTTCAGTAAACCGGGTTAGCCCAACTTAACAAATTATCGCGAAAATTTTTAGATTTATAATAAATATAGGTTAATTAAATGCTTAATATATTAATTAAAATTTTATAAGTACGAGTTATGTATTAAAAATTAGAACTTATTTAGAATGATTTTAAAGATGAAAATATCGATGAAATATATAATAGATGTGAAAATCATTTGTTTCGATTTATAACTAGTTTGTTTTATATAAAGTTCAATGTTAAATCTAATAAATATTTATATAACCAACATTATTATCAATCTATTTGTTATCGTTTTCCGTTTTAATTGATCTAATCGATCGTTTTGAACTTTTCACATTAGTGAACCAAACATACAAACAAATTTATTATGTACTCTAGAATGTAATTAATTTTTTTAAGTTCAAAGATCAAAATATACCCAACAAATGATATCAAAATACAAAAATATGTGGAAAACACCTACAATGAAAATATATATATTTTATATATATATATTTTAACCTAATATGATATAAGGTAAAATGTCATTTATTTAGAAGCTTGTTTATCTTTTATTATAGAAGGTTTAATAGGTTTTACAGATACAGGTTTAACAGATAGGCTTAGACTTCTTAAACTTCTAAATTCTAGATTACGAGCGCGGCAAATGCAAATATTTTTTTTTAAATTTGATATAAAAATGAGTGGATGTAGTTCGCCTGATAGCTGTGACTAAGGATTAACAGTTATATACATTAAAAGTTTTTGAATGTAATTTTCCTTAAAGGTTTATTAAAGGTATTTCCTTAAAGGTATATTATGACCAAAGCTTATAGAATAGAACCAGAGTGACTTTAAAGTTAAAACAAAACTCAAGACATACATCTAATTAATATTGAAAATTTAATTCTTAGAATATCTACTGTTAATTAGCCAGGTGAATTAACCCTGTGACCAAAAAACACATTAAGTTGTGTATTTTTTCTTACACAAGATTTTAGGTATATTAGGTGAATAATGGATCCCACACTTGGTTTATAATTTAATATATAAAATTCATAATTTAAATAAACTAGGTATTGACTGTACCTCTCACATTTCAAATATCCTCATTCATTATAGGTATAGTATACCTAATCCCAATACAAAAGAATTTCACTATAAGTAGGCACATAACATTATTCCAATTGTATTGAAAGGCTTATAGTTCTAATTACATACTGACATACTAAAATTTGACCAGATCAATCAAAATAATGGCATTATTCATCTGAGTAAAAAATTACATGAAATCTACACAAACTTCACTCAATTTTAATAATTGAAAAGTTAGTATAACTGTTATACTTATACATATGTATGTATCTAAATAATTAAAACAAATTCATACATTTATATATAATCATATATATCTATCTATATAAGATAGAAACTTCCCTATACCTATATATAATTGAAATGAAATATCGATACTTATCCATATATTAAATTGCATTAAAATTAAAATGAATTTTTTGTAAAAAAAATACCTATAAAAAATCTAAGCCCCTACCTACCTACGAGTACCAAAATTAGAAAAAATAAATTAATAATATAAAACATATGTAAAAATTAAATAGAATTCAATATTATGTATATATTACATACATGTTTATCGCATTATATCTATACATAATGTACCTACTTATCTATGTTCAATTTATTTTTCTCTATAATCAAATAGAAAAAAAATTAAAAAAAAAATAAAAAAAAACAAAAACAAATTATTGAAGAAAAAGCAGCACATTAACAACAGAACAATGAAAATAAAAAACAAAAAATTCAAGTCAGCTCGACCTAAAAATCCAGAAAATAAAATAAAAAATAAATAAACAATATAATAGACATACACATAGGTACCTATATAAATACACTTAATATGTTTTTTTTTTTTTTTTATTTTCTATCATAGCAAAGCAATTAATTTAAGCTTCATGTGAAAATTAACAGAGAAACAACATAAAAAACAAGACCTTGTACAGCCTAAAAAAGAATTATACTTAAAAAAAAAAAATTAAAACAACAACAACAAAAGTACAAAAAAAGTGCTAACACTACAAATAAGAAACAGAAAAAAAAAAAAAAAACAACAAAAAAATCAAAACTGAATTATGAAGGACACAAAGAGTGGTGGTGCGGAAAACTAAAGGAATTTTTATACTCTATACTTTATTAAAATAAAACATATATGTAAGTATGAAAAACTTAATATATATACAAAAATACATATATATATATATACATTATATATATATATATACAATATACATATACTCAACATTCATTTTAAAAAAAAAAACATGAAAACAATACGAAAAACTTTTATTCAATCTCTATCTTTTTTTTTTTTTTATTATAATCAAATATAAAATATATATATATACACATATATATATATACACAAATATATTATGTATATATATATAATATAATAATTTGTACACATTGCCTTGCCACACGTGCAATTGACCTACTTTTGTTTTTTTGTGCTTGCTGCAAATATGTACAAAGATAAAAAAAAATTAAAAATACTTATATGTACATATATATATATACCTAAATACAAAAAGTATTCAAAAAAATATATACAATATACATATATATAATATGAAAATTCAAAATAATCATTCAAATAAAAAATCATACTGTATACGAATTATTATACTTGTATTTCTTTCTCTTTCTTTCCTGTCATATCTATCTGTGAGCACGAAAAATTGTATAAAAATGCCTATATTACATATGGCCTATATATTATGTACATATATATATTTTAGTAACATTTTCATATGTACATACATACACATATAATATGTACATAAATAGAAAATCAGTACAACATAATAAAAACTTCTTCTTCTATAGAATATAATGTTAAAAAAAAAAATTAGTATAAAAAAACGGGTTTTTTTCTTTAATATATTTTCTTTCTCTTTCTTTCTTCCTTTTCTTTTCTTTTTTTTTTGTTTTTTTTTATTCATTTTTCTACGCTCATAGTATATTTTCTTTTCTTTTGTATAAACTAGATTCAATATATAGAATATATATATTTATTTCTATTGAAATAAGAAAGTACCTACATAACATAGTGTATATTATATAATAAAATCGGGAAAGTGTGTAGTAGAGTCGGCTGTGTCAACTCTAGGATACCAGTATGAACGATGTTTACTACACTACTTCTAAAAATTACTACTTAAACTTTGAATTATTCAGATTAACCATTTTTGACAAGATTTCAGATACTCCAGCTTTATTATTTATATTAAGTTATTCTCATGTTTAAAAAGGAAGTTGTATGGGAGCTGCTCGAACCCGCTACAGCGATACAGGGACTCAACCAACTCTGCACAAACTTTTACCATAGAACTACTTTTTGCCAAATTTCAAATACCTACCTACTCAGCTTTAATAAGTATAGAGTTATTTGAATTCACATGGCAGGAATTAAATAGCGATAACGACTCTGGCATAAAAAAGAAATTTTGAAAATTCCAGAATCCCAACTCCTTTAATTTTTGAGTTATCGGACAGACAGATGGACACACAAAGCTAAACCTTAAATTAGGAAATTAATAAAAATAGTAACTTAAAATTAATATAGAATGTTCCAATTGTGTACAAGCATTAACTGTTATTGAAAGAGTCTATATCTACATCCTATCCCTCCACCCTCCTTTACTGATTCACAATCGTAATGACAAATTTCGTATACATACATTCTTACGGGTATCTTTTATTTGAACATACATTCATACGGGTATAATAATATGTTAAGAAATACTACACAACTATGCACCATAGAAAGAGCATAGAGCATAGCTAAGCATATAATAATAATCACAATTCCCACCATATAACATAAGAAGCATAACATATAATAACAGTTTTAAAATAGAAAAGAAGAAGAATGCAAAGTTAAGAAATTCAAAAAAAAAAAAAATATATGAAATGAAACTTGTATGCATATTGCATATTTAAAACTACTTAAATAGGTACTTAGATATACATATATGTACTTATATTTCGTATAATTTTGTTGTTATGATTGTCATATTGTGTATAAAAATTTTTTTTTTAATTTCAATTCAAAATATAAGCATTAGTACTTGATATTAATAAAGAAGGTACACTTTTACATACTTATATATATATATATATATATATATATATATTTTAGTTTAGATTAGATTTTATAGAAATTGTGTTGAATGACTAAATATTTTTGCATTCATTTTAATACAAATTCATATTTTCATATTAATATTTGTATTCAAATACTAAATAGATAACTACCTACATATATACATAGCTCTATTTTATATAGAATATAAGATATATAATTAAAATATATAATAAAAATAATTAAAGGTTTAAAATATACATATTTCAAGTACCTACCTTGTCTTTATTAAATTAAAAAAAAAAAAACGACAATTTATTTAATTTCAATACACAGGTACCTGTATGAAATTGTATGTATGTATGAATGCATTCAAATTATATGAAAAATATTAAATTAAATTTTTCTTTTTAATTAGAATTCTATAGATAATATAAATGTACATATATATATATATATGTACTCGTATCGTATATATTTACATAAATTTTAATACCATATTATAAAATGAAACTAAAATTTATTTACAACTTAATATAAATAAAATATTCAAGTAAACTTGACATTATTATATCAATATGTTTTTCAAAATGATAAAATGTATAATTATATATAAATATATAGTTCAAGTTAATTTACATGAATACATATATATGTAATGTATATATACAAATAAAAATAATGTACAAATAACTATATAATTATTTTTTGTTTTATTGTATAGTAGTTAGAAAATAAAAAAAATTTTATTTAACATTTGCCAAGGTAAAAACTGTTTTTTTTTTATTTTTTTATTTGAAAATTAAAGTCACGCATACTTACACATTAGATAATACTTATTATAGTATCATTATTAAGTTTGAAGGATTTTTTTTCAAAAAGTTTTCATTTTAAGTATTTTTGTTTTTCTCTTTTGTTTTTTGTTCTTTTTTTGGTATCAAATTTAATTTTTTTTAAATAAAATAATTGAAATTTTTATGTTTTGAAATATACTAAGATACATATATTCATACATACATTTATTTCAATTAAAAAAATATTATTAGATATTGTGTAAAATTATGCAATAGTGTTTTAGTAGCAGTAAAGTTAGATAATGGTATAAAATATAAATACTCGACATCCAGACTTTTTTCAATGTACGCGTTTTTTTAATGATAACTGAGTGGCACTTTGTTTTGGGTGCCGATGACAGACCTTACATTCGAGCGACGGATTTATTGAAATCCGAGACGTTCTAGCTATATGTTATAGCGCCTAGTATACTAAGGGTCTTCACGTAACAGTGCAAACTAGTCTTGCATCGAAGCATCGAAGCATCGGTGCAAATTTTTGACAGAAATTGTTCTTGTTTCATGTATAAAAAATATACTCCGATATTTTTTCCTAGACTAAAATATTCTCGACCTCAACCCTAATGTATATTTAGTCGTGCATATTTTTTTAGTGTTTTTATTTAATTTGACATTTTGTATGACATAATATATGGCATTTTAAATTCGATTATTTTTATTTTTTTCAAATCAATATTGAATTCTGCTTTTTCAACTCAAAATTTATTGTATTTAAATAATAAATAGAAAATGACAGATTGGAACCAATTCATATTTTTTTAAATATAACAATCAACATTCATGTGTAAGATACCAATAAACATTTCTCTAAACCAATCAACATTTCTATCATCTGTTTTTTTTTACTTTGCAATGTATATTTTGTGTTAGGTCGTTCACGGAATGGAGTATTTTTGGATTTTATTTTCCTTCGGTGCACTTTTACGTGAAGACCCTTACTTTTTCTGTATATGGAATGCAGTTTTAGAATATAATATATTTAATATCTTCCCGTTCACAAGCATTTTTATGGAATAGTCAAGCAAGCTTAACCTGTTTATTAAAAAATATATAGACTAGATATAGGTATTCAATTTGACATTTTGGAAAAAACAGCTAATTTTTTTATTTAAATTTAACACAAGGCTAGATATATATGTATAAATATTGTAAAAAAAATAGTAGAACAACAGTATTTTGCAACCATATACTCTCGAACTTAAACTTCGATAAAAAACTTTTTTGTAACCTTCTACTAAATTTCTATTTAAAACCTCGCATAAATAATTCTGTTCAAGATGTACAACCTACAGTATTTAGTATTCATACATACTTTAATAACTATCATTTATTCAAAATAGTGAGGGATGGCGTCTTGGGAATTTAAAAATTTTAGATTAACTTAAGATTGTAACTTAAGATGTCATAAAATATTATGTATGGTTTTTATAGTTTATGCGTTTGATGATGTTGTCGTTTTTCAGTTTTATTGTAGCTTTGGGTTTACTCCTTTCGCCAGGTCTATATTTAGACTAGGCTTCAATTTCTTTAATCATTATATTCACTAACCCGTTGATTACTCGACTGTAGCTATTGCATAAAATTAGGAATACACAAATGTCAATTTTGTGCGCCATCTGTTATCTTACACGAAGTTATTTATATATTTATATTAAATCTTACCTTGATATGTTCTTATAGGATTTTAAATCCGGAACTTTCCACATGAAAGGCGACGTCTTTACCACTACGTGAGATAATTGGTCAAATATAGGTTATGTATATACTTACTATATAAAAAGGTTTAAACCACTAAAAGCTGACGATATCTTCAAAAAAAAAAAAATAGAACTTAAAACAATTTAGAACAACATAACAACTTACCAAAATAATGACATTAAATTTTAACAGCTTAAAAAAACAATTTAAAATTTTTTTTTCGAAAATCTGTGTTAAGAAGTTTTTCATATGGTCTTTTGTTTTTCTCTTTTATGACCCAAAGTATTGTTAAAATGTTAAAAAAAAAGCTCTTTGCACTTATTTTTATATTTTGTTTTTCTTTTTTTTTTTTTTAATTCTTATCTGTTTTTTTTTTTATTTGAAAAGAAAGTTAACAAAAACATACAAATAGAAAAGAAGGGCATCTTAAAATTGATAATACATGAGCACATAGTATCATAGTATATGTATATTGGTACTATATATATATATATGTATATTATTTATAAAAATCATCTTACATTTTGTTTTATAGGTTCATTTTAGGTTCTGTTGAGGGCTATTCCTATTATATATATATATGTATAGGTATATATACATATTACATATTCTATCTATTTATACTATAAGATATACTAGATAGATACATAATATACTATAAGATATTTACACTTCTTTGTTACAAATTCAATAGATTTTCTTTTCTTAAAAAAAAATTTAATTTTTGTATTTTTCTTTGTTAAATTTTTTTTTTGGTGTTTTTTTTTTTTTTGTATTTTACTGTTATGTTTGTAAATTTTTTTTTTTTTTTGTAATTTTTTTTTTGTAATTTTTAAAACTCCAAAGTTCTGAAGTACAAAAAAACCAATCTTCAGATCTTCATAAATATATATACTCACTTAAGTATATACATACGTATAACATATAACTTATAAGTATAACAATCAATTCTTCCTAAATAAAAAAAAAAAATAAAAAAAATTGTTAAATTTATTTGTATATATATGTATATATACATATATGTATTAGAATTTTCAAAAACCAAAAAAAAAAAAACAAATACTCTGTTCTTTTTATGCTTTGCTTTTCATTTATTATTTCGCATTTTTTTTGTTATTTTTTTTTTTTGTATATAAACGCACCCAAAAAATTTCCACATAACAGTTTTTTTTTTTTGTTTTTTTAGGTTAATTTAATTCATTTTTATCTATACTTCATCTAATATCTATAGATACAAAAAAAAATGAAATAAAACCAAATAGAAACTCTTTTATATTTATATACATATATATATTACATACATATATGTACATATAAAAATATGTATAAAGAATCATTATGTCATTAAAAAAATAGAAACTCTATATAATTTTATTTATGTACATAAATATATAAATATATATATATATATATATATATATATATATATTTAAACATAAAAATTTAATGATAGTTTAACTAACCGGTAAAGGTCTGTTTTTAATAATAATGAGTACACATTTTTTTTTTTTTATTTATTTTTCCAAAATTTTATAGATAAATATGTATATACATATATATTGTACATATTTACTATAGATAAAAATAATCAAGAGCGTCTTTTATAATAATATATAAATATAGACAAACATACTAATTATAGAATTAATAGAGTAATTATTACATTGTTAAACAAAAAAAAAAAAAAACAAACAAAGTTTAAGTATAAATAATTTGTTAAAATTTGAATAATTCTAATGAATATTAATTAGTTCTGATAATAATAGTTAAATAATATTGTAGTCCTTTAACTTGTTATAGGTATGTATATGTTCACTTTCTATTAAAAATACTTAATTTCTTTATTTAATTGGAGCAAAGAAATTTGTTTGGGTGGATGTGTATGTATTTACGCATATATATACATACATATGAAATGAATTTTAAATAAATTGAGAACTTAGTTCAGAAATACCAGTCAATTTTAAAGTAAGGCGTTTGTACACAGTAAATGATAGAAATCGATAAGAATATCATTTTTATTGGATGTCAAATTTGTTTTTTTTTTGTTTTGTATTCCTTTTCCACTTCTTCTAGGAGTATAGGGCATTCACCAAATCTATTTAGACTAGGCTTCAGTTTCTTTAATCGTTATATTCACTAAGCCGTTGATTACTCGGCAATAGCTATTGTATAAGATTATGAGTATACAAATGTCAATTTTGTGCGTCATCTATTATCCTATACAAGAGTTATTTATATATTTATATTAAATCTTATCTTATATTACGGTATTAACTATTACGATATAATTATACAATTTTACAATATTTTTTTATTGTATATGATTTGACCGGGATTTGAACCCGAGATTTTCCACATGAAAGGCGCTGCCTTTACCAGTACGCCATTGGTCAGATGGATGTCTAATTTATTTTATTTCATTATGATTACTACTGTCTATTAAATTCATTTTATTTATTTAAGCTATTTGGTAATTTTTTCTGGGATTATATTTATTACCACTTTAAATCATATGTAACCTAGTTTTTGCAAAACGATTGTCCAATTAAATTTTTTTGTAATGTTAAGTTAACATATGATTGTCTTATAATAATATGTTTGTCTTATAAACGATCCAAGCGTGTTTCTTGAACATTAACCATACAATAAGCTCGTATAATTTCGTTATTTACTTCGCTTTGTGTGCAAATTGTATATGGACTTACACTTATTAAGGAAGGAATAAAACAATTAAATCATATTCTAAAAGTTTTTCAACATGTGGAACACGGAGTGACCATAGAAAACCCACCTGCCATTCAATTTTTGATTTTTAATTTTTATTCCGTGGTGAATTTTTAATACGCGTTACTGTTGGATCTACGGTGAAAGTCGGTTTATAATACTTCTGCTTTATTAAACACACGGTTTTTTCAATCCAACTCTGTAAAATGTTTCATAACTCAGAAACTAAACTCATTCATATATATATATAAATATTCCAGAAAAGGTTTTTACCCTGATTATCCAACTGTAAAATTTCTTCTGCCATAATTTTGTTCCGAACCCATAAACTTCTTAGAAAATATTCAATATAATCGGGACTGCCAATCCCAAACCTCCGCTTAACAAATTATTGGAACCCAGGTTTTGTATCATTATTATATAAACTCTTCCTGCAGGATTTAAAAAAAAACGAATTTTCATATAACAGGATTTTAATAAATCGACCGTCAATAGGCTCCCTTTATTATTTTCGTAGATGTTCAATATAAATGGATTATATTGTAGTAATGTCGTGGTATTCGTTTTTTGATAAAATATCTTATGTTTACAACTTTACAAAATCGTTTCCATTTATATGTAGTTTTATACACTACTATATTCTAATTGAACTGCGTTGTAAATTAATTGTTCTCTACACATTATTTTTAAACTTATTATCTTACATCTTTACTAACCTTTAGAATATGGTCTTCTTCAGGTTTCATTTTACACCATTAAATCACACCAGAACGAATAAATCGACGGTATAAACTTAGGTATGAGTGTCTTGCGGACTTGTTAATATTTTTAACAGTTAAATATTTTACCTTGAAAAATAAAAATAATATTAATAACTTCTGTATTTGAAAATCCCCTTCCCAATTAAAAACGTTTAGGAATTCCAAATGATAATCTTAATTTAAAATGACAAAATAAAAAAAAAAATTATATTAATTCTTTTATCGTTGGTCTGAATTCTGTTCTTAATAATTTTTTTTTTTTTAATTTTTTGTTGAAAAATGAATGTTCGTTATGCTTTTGAATTTTCTAAGTACACTTAGCGTGATGTTCTTTTTGTATTATGTTTTATTTATATTTTTTTCTAATAATTTTTAAAAGTCAGTATTGTTTGGGGCAATCATTTAGAATGACTATTGTTCAAAGTATGTTGACTAAAGGGTTTTTTTGGAGATTGCTAATTTTTTTATTGTTATTAAAGAGAGAAGCGGAGGGATTAATTTTTAGAGAGTAGGTGGAGAACATGTAAAGTTGCTCAGAAATGGCACAATCCTTGTTCTGGGTAGCATTAGGTCCTAAAAAAATTAATATATTTTAAAAACCAAACTTTGGAGTAAAAATTAAATACAAATATGTGGTTTATGGTTGCAGATGGGAATTCGAAAAGGAAACTTGTGAATTGAGAATTCGGAATTATGAATTATGTAAATTAAACAGATTTTCGTAGCCCCTATTACTCCATCTTATTACTAACTCTACTGTGTAAGGGATTGTTAACATTAATTGATTTTTGCACCTACTAGCAACCTACTAATGTTGTTTAATTGTACACCTTTTTAAGTACAATTAAAGAAGATTAGAAACACACTATTCGGCGATGACTGAGTGAAACGCTTTATTAAAACACAAAAAGATTGTTTATATAAACAATATCTCGAATTGACATTTGACCGAGAAATCTCTGCGCCATTACGAAGCTTCAGATTAAATGTGTGAAGAAAAGATCGGATGAAAAAGAGCAAAATTTGCAGCGATACAAAAGAATAAAACATCCAGCTGATTCCTAAGCTTTACTTTCAGCTAAAAGCTAAATTTTTTAAGCCGTTAGAAGCATTTTAGTGCAATTATAGGTTTAATTCGTGATCACTACTAAAAAATTCAAATTTCCGGTAAAACCAAGTTTTTCATAAGTTTTGTCTTTCAAAACTTTAAACTCATTTTTGAAGCCTTTAGAAGCGTTTTAGAGCAATTCTAGCTTTAGTTCGTGATCACTATTAAAAAAATCAAATTTCCGGTAAAATCAAGTTTTTCATAAGTTTTGTCTTTCAAAACTTTAAACGTTTTGATTTATCTCGATTGCCTGTAAATACGTTTACAGAGTGCTAATACTTATTTTTGGAATAACAGTTTGGTAAAAGCAGTTATACTGAGTTTTAATGCGGTGTAAAAATTTCCCACCATTTCAGAAATTTAAAATAACATCCACTAATTGACTAATAATTTTTACGGGTGATTATATAGCTCAGCTCATCATGTTTTCCACATAAGAACAAAATGATAATCTAAAATTTTTGTAAAACTCGGTTGACATTATAAGATGTGGCCCAAAACTGAAAACACTATCTAAAATTTTAGAATCACAAAGACAGGTAAGTGTAAAATAAATTGCGCCTATATTAATGCAACCATATACTTTTGATTTCTTATTAACTTAATTGTGTAAATTTAGTCTTTTAGACAAATTTGAACCATAATTCGGACAATCTAAATCTAAAATTTTGAAACTTTAATTTTTTTAAAGTGAATGTCAAGTCAAAAGATAAGATAACCCTAATAAATGAAAAAGAATACCTATTAGATATTTTTTTTAATAATTTCAAAAATAAAAATTTCCATAATTTTTTTTCACTAATACGTACAAAGATAAAATGTATTGTTCCAAACTGCGATTATAACATAAATATTTATATATATTTATATATTTGTAAATATATATTAACCATTATATGTATTATAAGATAACTATTCAAAAATGTAAAATTTTTTCATAAAATATATATATATATCGGAAAATTATTCACAATTAACGGGTTTGACAGTGAGCTTTGGGATTAAAAAACAGAATATAAAAAAAACATATTATGCTGTATCTGTTTAACATACTTTTTTATTTCTAAAGAAATCTTGATATTAATGAACCTAAATTATATTAAGGTATAACGGTAAACAGAATTTTGGGCTTATTTTGATTTTTTTGAGTTTTTTGTTTTTTTTTTTTTATTTTGGAAATTTCCTACATTGAGATTGAAACTGTGTGTAAAGATTAATTTATCATGTTCGTTGACATTTGGTTTTCCTAGGCCCTCTTTCCCTTTTGCCCTTTTTTGGTTTTTTCAGCTTTATACATAGTATATATGCGTGTAGTGCGTAAATATATATAGGCATATGTAGTAGTATTGTAAATATATTTCTTGAAAAAAAAGTCACAATAAAAATGAGCATGTATTAATCAAAAGTTGAATTTAACATTTTTTTTTTTTGAATCAGTAAAAATGTCAGTTAAAAAATATTTGTTTTTTTTATATTTGTTTTGTGTTTTTTGTTTTTTTTTTTTTTGTTTTTCTTTTTCTATTTAACAGGAAGACGTTTTTATTATTAACAAAAGTCAAAAATATAAAAAATGAAATAAAAAAAAAAACTGTAGTAATATCCGCTAATTTAATGACAATTAAGGAAAAAAAAAAGTCAAAATAAAACAAAAATTATACAGTTTAATAAAAGTATAGGCAGGCAAGAAAATTACCGTTATATTGTTTTGTTGCTACAATAAATCAAAAAAAAAATAAACTTAATAAATTATAAAGGTGTAATTATTTTTGATTTATTTAGCAATTATATTTATATATTTTTTTTTTTTTTGGAAATTATATATTAAATTTAATTTACTTAAATGTTTCTATGATCCAGGGGTTTAATGTATGTGTTTATGTATTTCCCAATTTTTTTTTTCCAAAATATTAATATTAATAGTGTATAATTCCATCATTAAATTGATTTTATTTGTAGTAAAATTAAAAGTGAGTTAACCACCTATTAAGAGTAAAAAGGTATAAACTAATGGGGCCAGTAGTTTGTGTAAATTATCGAATTTCGATAAAATGACGATTTTATTAGAAGTGATTGAGGATTATATAAAAAATCGAGGTTTTTTATTTAAATTTTTTAAGTGGAGGGAGGTAGGTCCACTACGCTTTTTTGGTTAATAAATTAGGAAAAACTTTATTTTAAAGTAGGTTAATTACGAAAATCGATATGAATTCCGCCACCGCTTCCTAACACGTTTTGACGTATAATTTTTTCCCATCTGATCAGATTGGCGACCTTTCATTTGAAAAGCCCCGGTTTGATTCCCGGTAAAAGTAAAAAAAAACTTTTACCCGTTTTTTGAAATCGACTTAGCTTCCATTCACCATTGGGTTCAAATTAATTGCATAACCAATAATTAATAATTATATATCTTTAATAAAAAATATAACAATATAAAAATAAAAACAAATAATTTAATTTGAAACATATAACTCGCAGATACAGAAATATTTTAAAATTCAAAAATATAAAAGTGCTACAATATATAACAGAAATGAAACATATCTCCTGAAAATGTAAGAAGTTTCTACATGTTATAAGGCGCAGTGCTATCTCACGTTTAAATTGTAAATGGAATTCATTAAGATCAAATCTAATAATAATATAATAGTTCATTCAGCATATAACAGTTATACAGTTGGTACTTAAGAAAATAAACAAAAGGTTAATCAATTTTTATAGGTCCACACGAACGTAGTTCTAAGAGTACTTATACTAAATTTTTCATTTTGTGACTCAAGTGTAGTTATAGTCTCAAGTCCATCTTTTAAATAACTCACAAACTAAAAGAGTGAGAATTCCAAATTAATTTCTACAACCATCTATGTTATTAAAATTGAGACAGTTAGTTCGACGGGTTCAAGTAGCTGCTCAATAACATCTTTTTTTTTATATCAGCATAGCTCCATATTTAATAAAGCATTATTTCTTCATTTTCTAATATAGCTAGGTGCTAGTATACCGGATGATATTGCAATCATTTTATTTTCCTGTAATTACCCATATTTGATCCAGTCTACTCTACTCTCTTTCTGCTTTTTACTGTTAGTAATAAAACATTAATTTGAATTATTTTGTACACTTAATAATTTCATTATATATTATTGATATTATTAATACATATTTTATGATTAATTATTTTTTAATAATATACATATTATTTTGATATAAATTAATTTTTATATACTTTAGATAAAAATCTGTAAATGAAGAATAAACACGTACCAATAATTCTCATTCCATCATTTTAATTAAAAGTAAAATTTAACTGATATTCTTGTCAGTTTTTTTATATTTAGAGATATGCAATCCACACCTACAAAATAAACGAATATACTTATGAACAATGTATTTTTCAAATATTAATAAAAATCTGTAAATAGCCCAAATATATATACTCTATAAACTCACTCTTCTTCGTAAATAATAGTTCTATAACTTATAGAAAAATGGTTGCCAATAAATTTTTTGAAATAAAAAACCGAAGGAAAATATAAAATTTGAACAAAATTACTTTAACTGCTTCGAAAATGTGAGGGATCAAGATTTATGCAAAAATTAAGTTTCGGATAACGGTAAATGCTGCAATAAAAGAAAATGTCTTTTAGCGTTTTTAGATTGAAAGTAAACCTAATAGAACTTTTGTTATAACAATTTAAATTAATGGCTTTTCCAGATTTTAGCGAGCTGTAGTTCATCAACGGGTGGGTAATACAGAAAACAGTTATTCAATGGGCGTATTTTTTTCACTGTATCTCTATTTAGCTAATATTTCATTGTTTTATTCCAAATGGTGTAGAAATTTTGTGAAGGTCAGGACAGAGAGACAGCCGGAATGAGTGAAACGGAGTATAAGATTTTGATATTTCCTTACCTAACTTCAAATTTCGTATTTAGCTAATTTTAAGTTTGACAGCAGGTCTTCAGCAGCCCTTTTTTGAATCGTCGTTGATCTTATCCAATCCTCGTCTTCAATTTGGTTTCAAACTATGTTCGCTCTCTATTTTAAACTTTTCTAACGTGTAAATCGACAAAATACTCAGTTTACCAACAAAAAGTGGAAACAATCATGGGTGGAAAAAGAATATTAAAAAATAAAAAATTTTAGTGATTCAATCATTATCACTTTTTAATTTTGTTTATTGGGGCAAATCATTTTCAGTCAATGATATTTTTTTTTTTAAATGTTATATATTACATTATTTGACTTTTATAAGTTTGTTTTATATTTTATTGAAATATTTTTTTTTTTTTCATTTTTCATTTGTATGTCAAACATATTAAGGACGCAATTTCAGTTTATGTCATTTTTTTTTCTTTATATACATACATAAAAATGGTTATACATTTGTTATTATATAGTTGACCTAGATCGCGTTTGTTGTTTTTCTTTCATTATTTTCTATTATACCACATATGACAGTACTTTTTTTTATATTAAACTCTTATAAATTCATATAAAAATTCTTTTCTTTTATTATTTTTTCAAATAACTTTTATTATTATTTCTATTATTATCTGTTCTAACTTTATAGGTTTGTTAGAATTTTTTTTAATAAAACAAAAAAAACAATTTTGAAAATGATTTAAATCTAAGTCAAAAAATAAATAAATATTTAAAACGTACCTACACAAGATTTTAAACATGTACGAATATTATAAATATTTCGTATGATTTTTAAAATTAATTGCCTGCCACAATAAATAATCAACAGTAAAATTTATTTGAAGATACAAATAAGGATTTGTCGATATTAAGTAATTATATAGGAGTTTACTGGAATTACACCATGTTTATACTAGTTCACCTAACCTCAAATAGGTATACAGGTATATTAACTGTGGTACGGTGTTTGTAACCACCAAGAGGAAACAAACACATATATTTTTGGTCACCTTCACCTCCAGGGTCATTTAGCGATGTCCATCCGTCCGTAAACATGATAAATCAAAATACTTTAGATTACTAATGATTAAAGTACGATGTGGATTGTAAATTGGTAAAATCGTACAATAGGATCGGATCTTAGAAGCTTTTGATCGAAACTTGGCCAAAAGAGTATTTCTCCGAAACCAATAAAGATAAAAGCTTTAAAGTTAGTACAAAAATGTTCCATCCCATTTCCCTTGTATTTCCTTGGAGTGATGGTTTGGGTACTTTTGACATACCTCTCAAGAGCTTAAGTTACTTGTAAGATAGTAACTTGTAATAAATAGTAACTTCCTTTCTATTTCCTTTACGTCCCTGAAATTCAGTATCGATTTGAATGGTGGTTCAGGTTCCTCCTACACACCTCCCAAAACTTTAAAGCATAACTTTCAAATTAATAAAAATAGAAATTTTATATTTGGTGTTATCTTCTATTTCCATTATTTTCCTAAAACTGGGGGTTAAGTGGAATGGTTGTCCGGGTAATCCCCAAACACCTCCATATATTTAAAAAGCATCTATAGAAAGTTAATTTTTTTAAATTTCTTAGGAAAAAAAAACTGGCGAAACACAGCCTTGGAAACTCATTAATCGCATATAAATAATTTATAAAATACATACAATTTCGTTTATTTTAAGTAGTCATCATCGTTCTTTAAAATTTCCTCCCTAACTTTTCTCACTCTCCATAGTTCTTAATT